>JAGFNQ010009822.1:0-125864 GCA_024364735.1 Boesenbergia rotunda | reverse complement strand
AGCTAAAACTCATTTTCGGGGGAGTGGTTTAGTGAAAATATTGCTAGATTTGATTTCGACTCTACATATGAGAGTACAACATCTCCTCTAGCAACATGATCTCTAATGAAGTGGTGACGCACTTCAATATATTTGGTTCTAGAGTGATGGACCGGATTCTTGGTTAGGTTAATTGTGCTAATGTTGTCACACAACACTTGCACACCTTTGTAGCTTAATCCATAGTCCTCTAGAGTATGAATCATCCACAACAATTGCGATATACTCTCTCCTATGACGATATATTCTGCCTCGGTCGTGGAGAGAGCAACACAATGTTGCTTCCGACTTGACCAACTAATTACAGATGATCCTAAAAATTGACAACCCCTACTTGTGCTTTTCCGGTCCAACTTGCATCCAGCATAGTCGGAATCGGTGTAGCCAATTAGGTCAAAAGATTCGGTACGGGGGTACCATAGACCAACTACTATTGTGCCCTTAAGGTATCTCAAAATTCTCTTGACAGCAATTAAGTGAGATTCCTTGGCACAAACTTGATATCGATAGCTGTGAGGTATAGCAGACTACCTATCATGCTTCGATATTGAGTCAAATTAACCGGTTTACCACTCTCATCATTGTATAATCTTGTGTTTGTAGACATGGGAGTGGTTACCTCTTTTGAATCACTCATATTGAATTTTCGAAGCATCTCTTGAGTAAATTTTGATTGGTGCACATGGATCCCATCTCGGATTTGTTTTATTTCAAGTCCAAGGAAGAAAGTCAACTCTCCCACTAGACTCATTTCAAATTCACTCTCCATGTGTCCAATAAACTCATTTAAATAACCCTTGTTGTTTGAGCCACAAATTATGTCATCGACATATACTTGGGCTACAAATATATTGTCACCATTTCTTCGTAGAAATAGTGTAGGGTCTATTTGGCCTCTAACAAAACCTTTTTCAATTAGGAACGTCGACAACCACTCATACCAAGCTCGGGGTGCTTGTTTAAGGCCATAAAGTGCTTCTTGAGCTTAAATACATGGTTTGGGAATTCGGTACTCTCAAATCCCGGAGGTTGCTCGACATAGACCTCTTCCCTTATTAAACCATTTAGATAGGCCGATTTGACGTCCATTTGATATAGTTTGAAACCTCGATGTGTTGCAAATGCAAGCATCAATCGGATGGACTCTAATCGGGCCACGGGAGCATAGGTCTCATCATAATCAAGGCCTTCAACTTGACTGTAGCCCTTGGCTACTAAGCGTGCCTTGTTTCTTATGATTTCTCCCTTATGGTTCAATTTATTTTTGAAGACCCATTTGGTTCCAATGATTGTGGTCTTCTTGGGTTTAGGGACTAAGTCCCACACTTGACTTCTTTCGAATTGACCTAGTTCATCTTGCATCGCAATGATCCAATCGGGAGCATTTAATGCTTCATCAATTTTTCTAGGTTCAATTTTGGAAATTAGGGCAACTTCATTAGCTTCATTCCTAAAGAATGATCTAGTCCTAACCCCATGATGGATGTCTCCAACAATTTGATCTTGAGGATGACTAGAGGCTAACCTAGTTTGCCTAGGTGTTGGTGGTGCTTCTTGAATAGTTTCACTAGACACAAGTTCAGCCTCAGGATCCGGCTGATCTATGGTTTGTCTAGGCTCACCGTCATCGGATTCATCACCATCAACAACATTTGGACTTTCATTCAAACTTAGTCTCCTAAGTTCGAATTGGACTACATCTTCTGGTTGTCCATTGGCTTTTGAAATTTCTTCAAAGACAACATCAGAAGATTCTTCAACCAATCTAGATTTCTTATTGTAGACTCGGTAGGCTTTGCTAACTAAGGAGTACCAGACTAGTATCCCTTCATCAGCCTTTGCCGTGAACTTTCCAAGATGGTCCTTGGTGTTTAGAATAAACACCTTACAACCAAACACCCTAAGGTGTCTAACCGTAGGTGGTTTTCCAAACCAAAGTTCGTGAGGGGTCTTACCTAAGAATCTGTGTATGAGAACTGATTTTGCACGTAGCAAGTCGTGTTTACAGCTTCGGCCCACAAGTAACTCGGTAGTGAGTACTCATTGAGCATGCTTCTAGCAGCCTCTTGTAGAGCACGGTTCTTCCTCTCTACAACACCATTTTGTTGTGGTGTTCTAGGAGTGGAGAACTCATGTCTATACCCTCTATCTTGACAAAACTCTAAAAATCGTTGGTTTTGAAATTCACCTCCATGATCACTTCTTATTGTCTTAATTATTGATGATTTTTCATTTTCAACTCTTCTACAAAAGGAAATGAAAACATCTAAGGTTTGATCCTTATATTTTAGAAAATATGTCCATGTATATCTAGTAAAATCATCAATGATAACAAAGCAATATCTACTACCATTCAATGATATGACAGTGCTACAATCAAACAAGTCCATGTGAAGTAAATCTAATGCGGTAGAAGTACTTACAGTGCTTTTACCTTTATGTGGAGATTTTGTTTGCTTACCCATTTGACATGCATCATAAATCTTTTCTTTCTCATACTTGATGCTTGGTAAGCCACGAACTAATCCCTTGTTGGCCAACTTCCGGATATTCTTCATGTTCACGTGTGCTAGTCTCCGGTGCCAAAGGGTGGACTCCTCTTCTTTTGATATGAGACACTTAGCAAAAGCATTAGTAGCACTTTTAAAAGATACATGGTAAATGTTATCTACTCTTGTTCCTACTAGTACCGTGTCAAAAGTGTCATGTTGTCTAACTAGACATTGACTTGGTTGAAAATTAATTGTGTAACCCGCATTACATAATTGACTGACACTTAGGAGATTAAATGTCATCCCCTTGACTAGAAGGACATTTTTAATTCTAAGACATTCGAATATTTGAATGTCTCCTATTCCTATGACCTTAAGACTACCATTATTACCAAAGGAAACATTACCTCTATTTTTGCATTGAATGGTAGTAAATAATGATTTATCACCGGTCATATGTTTGGAGCACCCACTATCAACGAACCAAGTTAATAGATGCTCCCCCTCAATCACAACCTACACAATTCGAAAGATAGAAGATTTAGGTACCCAAACCTTGGGACCTAAAGCACCTACTAAACAAGACTTAGGCACCCATGCCTTGACAACTTTCTTTTGAACCTTGGGTGTCCTAAGTGGTCTAACACCAGTCCTAGACATTAAGGACACAAATGAAGGTTCTTTGGGTCGGTAACCAATACCGGCCCTATTGTAGACTGCCATTTGGGCATTCAAAATCATGTCTAAGGTCTTTGAGCTTGTTAAGAATTTCTCAAGAATACTCTTGAGTCTCTCAACTTCACTCTTCAATGATTTGTTCACATCCTCTAACAATTCAACATGCAAATCATCTACATCCTCATCCCTAGAGGATTTCAATTGTTCAATTTCAATTTTCAAAGACTTAATCTCATCTTCTAACATTTCTACATGTAAATCATCTACATCCTCATCCCTAGAGGATTTCAATTGTTCAACTTCAATTTTCAAAGACTTAATTTTTTGTTTTGACTTCTTCAAAAAATCGGTTAAACATGCAATTGTTCTATAGCATTTCTCAAGTTCGGGAGTGATTACCTCTTCATCATCCGAAGATGATGAAGCCGCGTTTGAGGAGTCGGAGGATTCATCACTGCTTTCTTCTCCCTCAATTGCCATGAGTGCCACATGCCGTGTACTCTTCTCCTCCTTCTCTTCATCGGATGAACTTGAGGATGATTCATCCCAAGTGGCCTTCAAGGCCTTCTTCTTTTTCTTTGACTTTTCCTCCTTCTTCTTGGATTTCTCCTCCTTCTTCTTTAGCTTCGGGCATTCACTCTTGAAGTGCCCTTTCTTGCTACACTCATAACAAGTTACATTAGATTTATCAACTTTAGCTTCACTAGGATTACCTTTACCCTTGAAGCGTCGACTCCTTCTCATCATCCTTCTAACGAAATTGGCCATCTCGGAGGAGGAAGAGCCGCTGCCATCTTCCTCGGACTCGGACTCGGATTCGGAAGAAGATGAAGATGATGAGACTTCCTTCTCCTTCTTCTTCTTGTTCTTTTCTCCTGCAACTAAGGCAATCCCTTCTCCTTGGGGCCTTTGTTAGCCATTTCATGAAGTTCCATCTCACAAAACAAATCATCTAATTTTACAATTGATAAGTCCTTGGAAACTTTGTAGGCATCCACCATGGATGACTACAAAGCATTCCTTGGAAATGCTTTTAACACATACCTCACAAGGTCGCGATTCTCGACCTTTTCATCAATAGAATGAAGACCATTGAGGACTTCCTTGAACCGGCTATGTAGCTCACTTACGGTTTCATTCTCCTTCATGGAGAGGTTTTGGAGTTGGTTGAGGAACAAATCCCTCTTGGCGATTCTTGAATCTCGGGTGCCCTCGTGGAGTTCTATGAGCTTGTTCCACAAATCTTTTGCACTTGTGAATGGACCAACCTTGATTAGTTGGTCTTTGTTCATGCCGCATTGTAGGGTCACCACCGCCTTCGCGTCGGCTTCACTCTTCCGGGTTTGTTCAGCCGTCCAACGCCAAGATTCTAGTTCTTTGCCTTCATCATCCTTTGGAGGGGTAAAACCCTCCTTCACCGCGAACCAAGTGTTGATGTCCATCTTTAGGTAGTACTCCATCTTCGATCTCCAATATTGAAAATCTGCGCCATCGAAGAAGGGAGGTCGGGTGGTGCTAAAGCCTTCTCTCAACGCCATGGATGATAGCTCTCGGTTGTTAATCCGCTAGAACAGAGCCCCAAGCTCTGATACCACTTGTTGGAACTTGGATGGCTAGAGAGGGGGGTGAATGTAGCCAGACACTTGAGCTTTAGCTCTTTTCAATTTTCTGCACCTCAAATGTTAGTAGCACAGCGGAAGCACAAGAAAAACAGAGTTGCAGAAAACTAAACCCTAAACTAAGCACAAACACAAAAACGCTAACAAGAGGATTTACAAGGTTCGGGGATAACTTGCCCCTACTCCTTGGCGTGCCCTTAAGGTGGGCGATCCCTTGATCGTCGGCAGATCAAGCCCCAAAAATCCGGATAGTAAGCAACCTCCTTCTCGGTGGAGTAACCTCTCCACAGCGTTTCAAGATGATGAAGTATAAAGTACAGGAAACACAAGAAGGATCTTACTTAGCACTTAGAACCACAAGAACACAAGCAAACTTCTCTGAGCTCCACCCAGCGCAGATCTCACGCAAGACTCTCCTCTTCGTGTCTTCTCGTTGATGGATTCAAGCTTCTTGTTTCCCTTCTCCCAAGTGCCCAAGTAACAGAAGGTTGCTTCAAGGATCACAGTTGCTTGCTCAAGATGATGGAACAGCAGATAGCACAAGCACGCAGCAAGAAGTGTTCGCAGCAAGCTCTAGCCAGAAGCCTCTTCAGCCCTTCTCCGCTACGCAACTTAAGTCTTCTCCACTATCGCCAGGTCACCACCTCACTGCAGCCTCCAGTTGCTCACCTGCCAACGCCAGCTACCACTGAGCTCTCCCTGGACTCCCTAAGCTTCCCTCAGCCAAGCTCCAGTCAACAGTTCCAGTCAGCAGCTCCAGCCGTTGCAACTTGAGATGGTAAATGGACAAACCTGCTCCAAGGAAAGGCTTCCATTGACTCTCCTTGAGTGTTTGAATCCATCCCTGTCACCTGCACACTTAATCAGAGCATTAGCACAACATATCAAGCAGAAAATCAAGTATCAGAAATTAAGCGCAGAGAATCAGATACGTTCAGACGTGATCAGAGCGTCTGACAGTGCATTTTGAATTAAAGTGATCGGTCACCGGACCGATCAGAGTGAAGCCTGATCAGTCACCAGACCGATCAGGATAGGCACAGACCGATCAGGTTGAAGCCTGATCGGTCCACTGTGAGAAAACCGTAATCGCGGACATCTGATCTTAGGTCGTGGATCGGTTACCGGACCGTTCAGGAGCTGATGAGTGGGGGAACTCAACTCACTTTGTGCTCCCTGATCGGTCACCAGACCGATCAGGAGCCAAGCAGTGAGTGAACTGCCTGCTCCCTGTTCGGTCACCGGACCGATCAGGAGCCAAGTAGTGAGGGAACTGCCTGCTCCCTGATCGGTCACTGGACCGATCAGGAGCCGGGCAGTAGGTTCCCAACCTCACTGTGTGCTCCCTGATCGATCACCAGACCGATCAGTCATCGCTGGATCGGTCATCAGACCGATCCACGAAGGAGCACCGTGCCAACTTCCCTGATCGGTCACCAGACCGATCCAGGCAAGGTCAAATCTCCTCTAAGTCAAGAGAATAAGCCTTCGACCCATCTCTGACTCATGTCATGCCCAGCTTCACTCACTAGGACTTCAACCTAGCCCTCCAAGCTAGGACCTGGCTTCACTCACCAGGGTTTCAGTCACCCGGCTTCACTCACCGGGACCCAGCTTCACTCACCGGGGTTTCAGTCACCCGACTTTACTCACCGGGACCCGGCTTCACTCACCGGGGTTTCAGTCACCCGGCTTCACTCACCGGGGTTTCATCCAACCTAGCCCTCCAAGTCAGGGTTTTTCCACACCTAACCCTCCAGGTTAAGATTTTTCACACCTAGCCCTCCAAGCTAGGACTTTTCCACACCTAACCCTCCAGGTTAGGACTTTCTCACACCTAACCCTCCAGGTTACGATTTTTCAACACCGTGCCTAATCCCCGATAAGGACTTAATCATAATCATAATCATCAACCTAAACTAAAATCGGTGTCAACACCAAAACAACAATCAGGGTCAGACTGCATCAATAAATTTGTTCGCCCTAAAGCAAGGCCCGAAGGAATCGCTTCGGGCATACATCAAGAGATTCAATGGAGTGACCTTGGACGTGCCGACCGCTACACCCGTGGTGTTGATCAGCGCATTCTCCCAAGGGTTGTAAGAGGGAGACTTCTTCCGTTCGCTGGAGACGCTATTGTGTGTTTCACCAAAGCAACACATACAACACTGAGGAGTGTTGACAGGCTGGAAGAGGTAGGGCTCCTACCGCAGGAGGACAGGGGTGTCAGATATCCCCTAGACGCGGCTCGGGTCGGGGGAGTCCAACAACTAGCCCAGCAGTAGGGGAGCCTAGACGGAACCCACCGGCTGCTCACAACTTATTTCCTCGAGAGGAGCGAGCCGAGTCCGAGGAGATGAATGAGGAACAAGCCAACCAACAGAACGTCGTCCGAGGAGGGGCCCACGTGATCTTAGGAGGGTCGATCGGGGAAGACTCCAACTGAACCCGGAAGGCACAACTACGTCGACTGGAGATTCATCAAGTCGGAACTAGTGCCGCTCAAGCACAAGGGCCCCAGATCAGCTTCAGTCCGCAAGACTTACAGGGACTAGAGGTCCAGCACAACGATGCTTTGGTGATCACGGTAGTAATCGTCAACTATCAGGTCCACCACACCATAGTAGACACGGGCAACTCGGTCAACATCCTGTACATGAAAGTCTTCGACTAATTGTAGATCGAGTCATCCGAGCTGGAGTTGGTGGCTATACCATTTTTCGGATTCACGGGATATCATGTGCAGCCGATCTGGCAGATTCGCCTGGCTATTTCCTTGGGCGAGGGGCCCTTGAAGAGAATCAGATGGTCTACTTTCTTGATAGTAGACGCCCCGTCAGCCTATAATGTGATTTTGGGGCGACCGACTCTCAACGAGTTCCGAGCTGCGGTCTCGACTTTCTACCTCAAGATCAAATTCCCGGTCGGCGACAAGGCCGGGGGAAGTCATGGGGGACCAGATGGTGGCGCGTCGATGTTATGTGGACGATGTCCAGACCGACAGTCAGAAATCCCAACGCACATCCACCCGCTGCAACATGGTACAATCCTCTCCATGGGCCAAGTTGCACGAGGACAAAGAGGAAGTTCAACTGATCCCCGACCGGGCAGAGTCCCGAGTCAAAATAGCTACAGGCCTTCCGAATGAACTAAAGGAGCCACTGTTGGAATGCTTAGCAAAGGATCAAGATGTGTTCGCGTGGTCGGTAAAGGAACTGCGGGGTGTTTGACAAGAGGTGGTCGAGCATCACCTGCATGTGTACCCTAATGCTAGGCCAGTCAAGCAGTGGAAGAGAGATTTTAGCACGAAGCAGAACAAAGTCATTCGAGCGGAGCCGGAGAGTATCCGGATGAACCAGGAGGGATTGGAGGCCCGATCAACTATGGCGGATGCCAGGGGTTTCTCTATTACTAAGGAAGATGTTGCGAATGCTTCAACGATTGTCACAGGTCAGATACTTATTTACAGTCAGTACGCTACCGCATTATTTGATACTGGGGCAACGCACTCGTTCATCTCTGCATGCTACACTAAGAAGATAGATATGTCTCCACAAGTTTTAGATTGCAAGTTCTTAACAACCCTGCCTTCGGGAGAAATAATGACATCCACTCACGTGTTGTGTGCGGTGCCAGTCGGGATTGCGGGAAGAGAACTCTACTGTGATCTGATAGTACTCGACATGCAGGACTATGATGTTATTATGGGAATGGATTTTCTGAGTAAATACGGTGCTTCTGTTGAGTGCCGTAAACGAAGGGTGGTTTTTCAACCCGAAGCAGATTCCACGTTTGAATTAATCGGAGAGCCAATGAAAAGGACCCGGAAATTCTTATCGACTCTCAAGGCAAGAAAGATGTTAGATAAGGGATATACTGGTTTTCTAGCACATGTGGTCGACGTAGGTCAGGCAAGGGATCAGAAGTTGGAAAATGTCAGAGTAGTATGCGAGTATCCAGAGGTATTCCCAGATGAATTACCGGGATTAGCTTTCGATAGAGAAGTGGAATTTGAGATCGAATTGGTCCCTGGTACTAACCCGATCTCCAAGGCACCCTACCGGATGGCGCCGGTTGAGTTAAAAGAACTTCAAGAACAGCTGCAGGAGTTGCTCGATAAGGGACTTATTCGCCCTAGTCATTCCCCATGGGGAGCTCCGGTACTGTTTGTGAAGAAGAAGGACGGATCTATACGAATGTGCATAGATTATCGAGCACTGAACAATGTAATGATCAAGAACAGGTATCCCCTTCCGAGAATAGATGACCTATTTGATCAATTAAAAGGAGCTATTGTGTTCTCGAAAATTGATCTGAGGTCTGGTTATCATCAAGTCAAAGTAAAACAGGATGATATTCCGAAGACAGCTTTTTGAACCAGGTACGAACATTTCGATGATATCTTTATTTATTCAAGAAACCAAGAGGAGCACGCCAAACATCTGAGGATAGTACTACAGACTCTCCGGGAAAAGCAACTGTACGCCAAGTTCTCCAAATGTGAGTTTTGGCTTGACCAAGTAGGGTTTTTGGGACATATTATTTCCAAAGATGGAGTTATGGTAGACCCGACAAAGATTGAAGCTGTGAAAAACTGGAGTCGGCCGAGGAACGCCAGCGAAATCAGAAGTTTCCTTGGGCTGGCGGGCTATTATCGGAAATTTGTGGAGGACTTCGCAAGGATTGCAGCCCCTTTAACAGCTCTCACCCGGCAGGATAAGAAATATGAATGGACGGAAAGCTGCGAAAGGAGTTTCTTGGAGCTGAAAAGGAGGCTTACAAGTGCCCCAATTCTTACCCTTCCGGAAGGTAACCAGAGCTTCGACATGTGTAGCGACGCCTCTCGACTGGGACTTGGAGCTGTGCTTATGCAAAATGGCAGAGTCATTGCCTACGCCTCTAGGCAACTTAAAGAACATGAACAGAATTACCCCACCCACGATCTGGAATTAGCCGCTGTAGTCTTCGCTCTTAAGATATGGAGGCACTATCTGTATGGAGCACAGTGCAGGATTTATACAGACCACCAGAGTCTGCGGTATTTCTTCACTCAGAAAGATCTAAATATGAGACAACGCCGTAGGCTGGAGTTGGTAAAGGACTATGACTGTGAGATCTTATATCATCCAGGAAAGGCAAACAAAGTGGCCGATGCACTCAGCCGGAAGTCAAGTGCCATCTTGATGTCTATATCTAGATTACCCCGACCACTCGAAAGGGAAATTATGAGGTCTGGGGTCGAGATCATCTCCGGATGGCTTTCTACCATGACACTATCACCGACGCTGTTCGAGGACATATTGGACAAACAAGATGGTGATCCTAGCCTTCAGAGAATCAAACAAGAGATCCTAGAAGGAAAGGGCGATGGTTTTCGTATCGCCAATGGGGGAGTACTCTATCTTAGGGATCGTCTATGTATTCCTAATGATCCGGAGCTACGGAAAGCGATATTAGTCGAAGCTCATGAAACCCCTTATTCAATGCATCCAGGATCCACCAAGATGTATCAAGATCTAAAAGAGAAATTCTGGTGGTCCGGTATGAAGAGAGATGTGGCTCAGCATGTTGGCACTTGCCTGACCTGCCAATGAGTGAAGGCAGAACACCAGCGACCCGGAGGAGTTCTGCAGCCACTTCCGATTCCGGAATGGAAATGGGAAGATATCTCTATGGATTTTATTTCGGGACTTCCCAAGACTACAAATGGATATGATGCGGTATGGGTAATTGTGGACAGGTTGACGAAGTCTGCTCACTTCTTAGCTATCAAGATGACTTATTCGATTGAGCAACTGGCTCAATTATATGCTAAGGAGATAATCAGACTTCATGGAGTTCCCAAGACCATCATCTCAGATAAGGATGGTCGTTTCACTTCACATTTCTGGGAGTGTGTCCAGAAGTCCCTCGGCACCAAATTACGATTCAGTACAGCGTTTCATCCTCAGACTGACGGGCAAACCGAACGGGTGAATCAAGTGCTGGAAGACATGTTACGGGCTTGTGCTCTGGATTTCAAAGGGAGTTGGTGCCGATATCTATGTTTAGCGGAATTCGCCTATAATAATAGCTACCAAGCTACTATCGGCATAACACCTTATGAAGTTTTGTACGGGAGGAGATGTAGGTCTCCAATCTGTTGGTACGCAAGTGGTGAAAAGAAGGCGATGGGGCTTACGACGGATCTCATCGACGACACCACCCAAGCTATACAGACCATTCGACAACGGATAGAAGCTGCACAGAGCCGACAGAAGAGTTATGCAGATGTCCGGCGTAGACCACTGGAATTCAATATTGGGGATCTGGTATTCCTTAAAGTGGCTCCGATTAAAGGGATAACGAGATTCGGGAAGAAAGGGAAATTGAGTCCGCGATATGTGGGACCATACCTGGTACTGAAAAGAGTTGGCAAAGTGGCGTATGAACTGGAGCTGCCTCAGGAAATGTCAACTATTCATAATGTGTTCCATGTGTCAATGCTTAAGAAGTGTATTCCAAACATGGACCAAGTGATTGAGCCACAATCGGTACCAGTTCAGGAGGACCTAAGTTATGAAAGCCGACCTATCCAGATCTTGGATCGGGAAGTCAAGAAGCTAAGGAACAAGAAAGTGCCCTTAGTCAAGGTCCTATGGCAAAGTCAACGGTTCGAGGAAGCTACCTGGGAACACGAGGACGAGATGAGACACAAGTACCCGGAGCTATTCTAAGTTCGATGACGAACTTTCAAGAGGTATGGGGGATTGTAACGACCCAGAAAATTTTCTTAATATTTTTTTTAAAATATTAAGCATGCCTAGATAATTTTTCGAAGGACCTAGAAATATTATTATGAACCTTAGCCTAGGAACCCATGGTTTTCTCATTTAAATTGAGAAACTAAGTATTAATGGGTTTTATATGGGCTTTCTAGTACCATGATTATTGGTGAATTTTAGGTAGAATTTAATATAAAAATAAATGAATTTTAATGAGAAATATTAACATAATTATGGGGGAATTTTTAAAGAAATTTCGAAATAATAGGAAATAAAATAAAAAAAATAGGAAATTAGTGCATGCACCAAGGATTGAACCTTGGACCTCTTGTACAACCAAGCATGCACTAACCAATTCACCTAGCAAGGGAGTGCTATGAGGGAATGAAGTGGATCTTAGTTAAGGCTTGGGAAAAATGAAGAATCATCAAGAGAAGAGACACCATGACTCTTCACTTGCCCCTTTTAATGTAGTATAAAGATGGTAAGGGAGTTACAATTTCCCTTCTCCTCTTCATTTCTTCTTCCTCCTTGCTCTAGCCGAAACCTCAAGGTGCTCTCCCCCTTAGGAAAAGTTTCACCAAGGGCTCTATTTTGGAAGATCTAGGTTCTCTTCCAAGGTTACAAGGGCAAGGAAGGTTCAAGTGTCAAAGGGATTTCCATTTTCCTTCTCTTTTTAAGGTCTAAAAACCGAAGACAACCCAAGGTAAGACCCTTCTCACCTGTGGTATGATTGTTCCTTGATGCTTAACAAGATTTAGAATTTTGTTTAAGATTTAAGTTGAAAAAAATCATGAAGAGGAACTTTAGGGTTTCGGCTAAGGATGTTTTGTGGGGTTAGGGATGATGTAAATCTTCTTTTGTGCTCTTGAAAGTTTTATGATAGTATGTAGGACATAACTTATGATTTAGGGAAGTTTTTGGCACCCTAAAACCCCTTGAGGGTTTCGGCCACATCAAGTATAGGGCTAGGTTTAACTTTCAAACCTCCAAGTATGATTAGTATGTTTTGCTATGTTATGTTATTAATGAAAATGGTGACTTATATGAATTTTCTATGGGCCTATTACTTCCCTAGGGTTTCGGCCAAAGCATGAATAAGGTCTAGGACTTAGGGTTAAAACCAATCAAGGGTCCCAATGGGTTCCTATGACATAATATGCAAGGGATTGGATGTTGACCATGACTATGCAAATTTTTCTAAGGATCCATGGCCCCTTAGGGTTTCGGCCAAGACCCAAACCTAAGGTTTGGTTTGGGTTAAGATCTCAAGAATGCATGCTTATAAGTCACCATGATAATAGTAGGTAGTTAAGCATGAGGTAAGGACCTTTATGTACAAAAATCTTTGTTTATGTGTTATATCACATGATTATGTATGTTAGATTTTATGTTATGCTTCACCCATGAATATTTAGATCATATACCATGACTATATGTAATTGAGATAGGAATATGTTATGATAATTAGAATGATGCATGTATGTTGATAAATGATTATAATAGATTTATGGTTTATGAAGGTATGTGCATGTTTTAGAATGAATGTCATGAACCCTAGTAGTATACGCCCTATTTATACGTGGCTTATCATCCATGCCTTATGATGAATACTAGAATTGTGTATGCTAGATGAAATGTATCATGTCTGAAGTGCATGTTTATTTATGTATCAAGATCATGCAAGCTTTATGAACCAAGGTAATGTTTATGACTAGAAACATGATTATGCATGTATGTCCTATTTTATGAATAAAGAATGATAAGTATGAATGAAGATGATGGTTATGCCTTAAGTATGAATGATAAGTATGAATGATAAGCATGAATGATGAAGGCATAACGATGATATGAAATAAGTAAGAATGATAAGTATGAATGACAAGTATGAATGATGAAGCATGCATAGTTATTTTATTTTATGAATGGGGCTTGTACCGGACCGAAGTAAGGGTCCAAGGGATGGGCACCTTAAGAACGCCCTAGTTCTGGACTACCGAAGCTGTCCACGGTTCTGGCACTACCGAAGCTGTGCAACAGGGATGGGCACCTTAAGAACGCCCCGGTTCTAGGACTACCGACTATGCTGTCCTTACCCTAGTAGGTTGAGGCTAGCTACCTCGTATTTACTTAGGGATGCGCACTTATGATGTATGTATGTGGTACAAGACGGGGACCCCAATGATGTTATGTTTATGCTAAGCATTTAAATGTATGATTTTAAAACTAAGCATCCTTATGTAGTAAATGCATTTGACTCATGCATACATCCATGTTATGCATCGCGCCAGGGTAAGTACGTTTTATGTTTTATGCTTATGCTTATGCTTATGCTTATACCTTATGCTATGATAAGTATGTCTCAGGTTCATGTATGCTAAGAATTATGCCATGTATAAGTATGTCTTATGTTCATGTATGTTAAGATTTATGTCATGCTAAGTATGTTGTAGATCTATGGTTATGTTAGGAATCATGCTATGTAGTTGTTCATATGCTTATGACTTATGCCATGACCATGTTTAAGTTTATGTTCAAAGTTATGTTATGTCAAGACATTTGGTATGTTTATGCTTAAGTGACGTATGATTTTAGTGAGTAGGAAAGGGTCTTACTAAGCCTGTGTGCTTATAGTTTATTTTCCTCGTACCGCAGATCAAGCCCGAGGTTATTGAGGGAAGCAGCAGGAGAGGCAAGAGCATGTGTGTGTGTGGCAGTGACATGACAAAGGATTCTTATATTTACACGTATCGCATGTCTTGGGTTTTGAAATGCTTTCTTAGATTTTATGCTATGGTTATGATGGGTATGCCTAATGAATGACTTAAGACTTATAATGTTTACGGATAAGTTACGTGCTATTTATGATGACTATGAATAGGCTATGGGATGGTTATATCATGATGCTTTGCATGTTGATAAGATGCGATGTTCAATGACACTAGATTCATGAATGACAAGTTTAGGTATGTATAAATGTTTCACGAGTTAGCTGCATGATTAAAAGCATGTGTAGAAAAAAAAAATTGATTCCGCTACATTAAGATGCTCTCTAAGTCCATGTATGTTAAGCGTAACGACGCTTTCCTCGCCACACCATAAGGTGTGGGAAAAAAAAGGCGGGCGTTACAGTATGGACATAGTGGGACCTTTCCCGACCCCTCCCGCTCAGAAAAAGTTCTTATTGGTGGTTGTGGATTACTTCTCCAAATAGATAAAAGTCGAGGCCTTGGCACGCATAACCGAGCAGGTCGTTATCACGTTTCTGTGGCAGAACATCTTGTGCTGATACGGAATCCCTCAAAAGCTGGTCTCAGACAATGAAAGACAGTTTCAAGGTCGAAAAATACAGGAATAGTGTTTGGCTTATGGCATTCAGCAAGCATTTACTTCTGTGGCATACCCTTAGAGCAATGGTCAAGAGGAAGTGGCCAATCGGGAAATCCTGAGAGGCTTGAAAACTAAGTTGGATCATGCAGGGGCACCTGGGTCGACGAGTTGTCGAGCGTCTTGTGGGCTAGCGAACCACACCAAGAGAGACTTGATAACCATCATTTTGTTGATTATTTTCGGCTCTAAAATCCATGTTTGATCCACATTTTATATGCTTAAGTTTGTAATTTTATTAGGTTTCATGTATTCCCTTCATTTTGGCTTTAAATTCTAATCTTTGTATATTTGGGATATTTTTGGCACTAAATTTGAATATCATTTTGTAGGCTTCAATTGATCATGGACCTAGATCAAATCGGGTCAGACTTGAGTCAGCATTGGATCCAGATCAAAGGGATCAAGCATTGGATTATTAGGAGCTGTCCATTCCAGAGACGGCTAGATCTGAGCCATCGGTCAACTTCTGGTCAATCCGAGTTCAAGATAGAGTCAATCATGATCATAGATCAAGATCTGAAAATTTCAGCAAAATCAGAAGTCATCTGACCGTTGGATCGAGCTTAAGATGTTCTAGACCATCCATTCAAGAAAAAGGAAGATCTGGACCATCCGCCACTGATCTGGTTAATCCGAGCTGGGAACAAGTAGATCAGGACCATTGAATGGGATCTGTGGAGTTTGGTTCAGATCTGAAGAGATCTGACCGTTGGATGAAGCCAAATCGATCTCAGTCGTCCGTTGTTAATTTCCTTTTGAGCTGTGAACCCAAGCTGGACCGAACCCAACTGCTGGGCTGATTCTCTTCTGAGCTGGCTTGGCTGAACCAGGGCTGAAATGGACCGAACCAAAGCCGAGCTGGGTTGAGTGAGGGGCTGAACCAAAGGACTGACTGGGTTGAACCCAACTTCTGAGCTCTGGCTGAGCCGAACTGAATTCGAGCGCAAGCCGGACCAAACCCCATCGCTGAACAAAAGGGGCACAGATCGCGATCGAGGGCAGAGGGGAGGCAACACACAGAGATAGGGCTCGAGGGGTTCCCGACTTCTCCTCTTCCTCTTCACCTTCTCCATCTCCTCCGGCCATTGCACGATCTAGGGCAAGGGGGTTCCGAACCCTAGCCGGCCGGAGTTCCATCTCGCCCTCTTCTTTTTCTCCTCCAGTTCTCTCTCGGGTTGAGGGAAGGCAGGAAGGGAAGATCTCCATCTCCTCATCTCGCCGCCGATCGCAAAGCTAGGGCTAGGGTGTTCCGAACCCTAGCTGACGACTTCCACTCCACCGCCGGCAGCCGTTCTTTCTGTTTACAGCATCTCTTTATAGTTTTTCTTGTTCACAAATTTCTTCCCAACAATTTAATTCCCGCAGCTTTTCATTTTCAGCAGCTTCATTTCCCAGCATTTCTTCTTTAGCCAGTAATTCCCTTCATCAGATTTGATCCGGCAGCTAGCAGTTCTTCGTCCCAGCTTTTCTGTCGTGCCCAGCAGATTTTTCCTTAATCAGCTTCATTCCTTCACTAGCATTCCGTCGCAGCTTCTCCATCCAAGCCAAGTGGTAGCATCTCTTCAACAGCAGCTACAGGTAGCAGCCGCTTCATCATCAGTGGTTCATCCAATGTTTTTAGCAGATTTGGTGATTCGGTTGATGTAGTGGATGTTTTTGTTGAATGGTGAATGTTTGTAATCAATTTCAATTCCCTATGTTTAATCTTGCTTGCATTTGGTTTCATTTTGATTCATGCTTATCACTTGTTCGATGAAATGCCCCAACCAATTGTTTTACTTTAATTTTGTAATTTCTCAGTTTAGATTCTTGCTACGTTTTATTAATTAAATGTTTCAAGTTTCTCTTATGTTTAAGTATGCAATTAGGTAAGATTAGGTTAAGTTTCATTAATACTCTATTCCCTTAATTGCTTCCTTAATGTTGCCTTGTGTTTCATTGTCAAGTTAAGTTAGGTTAGGTTAGATTCTTTAATGTTGTAGATTTTGTTCCACGTTTAGTTTTGTTGATTCTTTACTGCAATTGTAGTCAGGTTAAATTAGATTTCATTACCTGCACTATCTTTCCTCAATTAGAACTAGATTTCATTCCTGCTTGCTATTTCTTTTCATAGTCTTTACCTTCAAATCGAAACCCTAGTTTGATATCAAAAACCCAAAAGCAATAAAATACAATTCTGAGATTTATCATGCACCAACTACATTCGTTGGGAGACGACTCGAGTTACTCTATGCTACATTAGTTTAGAGGAATTCGGTACTTAAATTGTATTTGAGACCGTAACACGACAAAAACGGTTATCAAATTTGGCGCCGTTGCCGGGGAATGTAGTGGTGCTTGATAATTATATCTTTTGATTCTATTCTTGATTGCTTTATCTTTGGTATACGGTTGCTGCCATTTTGTTTGCTTTGTGACAGGGCTGCAAGATCAAAATGTTTTCACTAAAGGACTATAAAGAGATCACAAGTGCACTGTCAGAGTTAAAGTTTTGGGTGAATCGTGTGAATCAACAAATATCCAACAGGCATTCATCTACTTATCAGCAGCCATGTCAACAGTTTCAGCAGCAAAACCAATATTTTCAGCAGCCCTATTCGAATTTCCAGCAAACTCAAATTGGGCAACCACAATTCCAGAATTTTCAGCAACTAAACTATCAAATTCAGCAAGGGCAGCCACAATGTCAGCATCTCAACCAATTTCAGCAAACAAATCAGTTTTTTCAGCCACAATTTCAACAATGTCAGCAAGATTTCCACTTTCAAGGTCAGAATTTTCAGCAAGGCACTCAGAATTTTCAGCCCCAACTATTTCAGCAATTCAATCAACAATGTCAGTTCCAACTTTAGAATTTTCAGAACAATAATTTCCAGCAACATCATCCTTGCTATCAACCCAATCTTCAGCAGTTTAATCAACCCATTCAACCATTTGAGCAGCCCCAACAGTTCCAATTTCAGAATTCACAGCCAATTCTTGGTCTTCAGCAGCCTTATGCTACATTTCAAGGCCAACAGGATTTCCACACCAATCAAGGAGGCTTTGAGGATCCTAATGAGAGTGAGGCTCAACAACAAAGAATGGAGGAGATGTTTCAACAAGTTCTACAATATCATCAAAAGCAACAAAGGCTTCAAGACATCGAAAGAGGCGTTGGACAAATTGCTAGTCAAATGAATCAAATGCAAGTTCAAGGATCAAGCCAACCATCTCCTCAGGCTACTCAGGAATCTAAGGGGTATGATTGTGAACTAATTTGGAGGTTGATAGAAGAAGAAGAAGTCATCAAAATCAAGAAACCTAGAGCATGTATCCCTCCAGAGATTCCTGTTCAAAATTCAATTCCAAATTTTTCAGCTCAAGAAAAAGATTCTGAAACACTACAGGACCCTTCTCATCTTTTATTTCCTGATGATAGTGTTATTGATGGTCCTAATCTTTCTAATATTGTTGGTGCAGAAATTACTGAAGAAGCATGCATAGAAGATGATTCTACAGGTGTAGAGGATTGCACTAAGCCCCAGGGACCACCACAATTGATGGATACATTAGAAGATTCAGAGGATGAACCAGAAAGTGTAGGGACTTGCATGGTGGAAGCAAGAACCCAAGGATCACCTGCTTTAGTTGAGTGTCCACCAGAACCTGAACCTGAAGTGGGGCATGTACTTGACCAGGAGGGGACCGCAGTTACATCTATTCTTGTAGAAACTTCAGGTATTCTTCAGCACGAACAGGTAAGTATTCCTTCTATTTCTTTGGAAAAATCAATAGAGGCACCTCACTCTGAGTTTATTGTTTGTGATGAGTTTATTGACACATCTTTTGTAGAAATTGTTTGTGAGAAACTTGTAGAGGCACCTGAAATTGATGTTGTTTGTTACGATGAATCCCTTGATACATCTTTTGTGGATATGGATTGTAAAATTTTTTTAGAAGTGCCCCAAATTGATGTTATATGTTATGATGAATCTTTTGATACATCTTTTGTGGATATGGAGTGTGAAAAATTTTTAGAAGAGCCTGAAATTGATGTGGTTTATTATGATGAATCTCTTGCTATATCTTATGCTGAAGTTGAGTGTGAAAAACTCATGGAAGTACCCATGGTTGAATTTTTAGGTTGTGATGCATGTCTTGCTACATCTTATTTAGATATTAATTGTGAAAACTTCATTGAGGTGCCAATAATTGATTTTCTTGGATGTGCTGCATTTTTGGATTCTTTTTATGTAGAAATTGATGATATTACACTTCTTCCTTACCCTGCATGCTTGAGAGAGGTATTACATGGTTTTGCAGGGTCCCGAAGACTTCTGGAGTGGGTGCTCCATCTGAACAGACTCCAACCTCCTGGAAGAACTTCCAAAAAGCATCAAGAGGGAGGAGTTGTTTGTATTTTGACTAGTAGCACTCACTCTCTTAAGTGGATCTTGCACCTCAATTGCCTTCGGCCACCTGAACATCTCCACCACTACCTGAACATCTCCAGCCGCCAGGAATAAAGGAGAGTTTGTTCCTTTACTTTCCTTTTCTTGATTTTCTTTATGTTTATACTCGCATGTTTGTTTACTTTTATACTTTGCATTTATACTTTGTTTCCTCATTCTGCATTTTGTTTGGCTTTGAATAAATCTTGTTTGATTTCGAATTGTATCTCCTTACATGTTCCTTTATTATGCTTTGAGAATTATAAAAGATAGTTAAGTCTGATTATCGAGTTTTGGTTTCCTTGGTATCCTTGGGGATATTAATTGCATTTAGTCATTTGTTGTGGTGATAGACTCTATCTTGTTGGATTAAGCATGACATTTTATTGATCACCTAGTAGGATATTGCCATGCCTATCCTTAATCCTCTTATGTGTGATAGTATTTGTGATACTTGACACTCTAGAACTTACTTTGATTCTTTTTGAAATTACATTAACATAAGCTTACATGAATATGATAGAGGCAACCTTTCTTGTTGAACTCTTAATTTCCCTCTACCGTGCTATTGTTCTAGAGAGCGTTTCACCTATTATTTTCCTGTTTCATCGTCTTTCTCATTGTCACTATATTCTCATTGTCATATCCTTGTTAGCTTGATCTTTCCTTGAGCATGCGATGAAAGCATTGGGTGATTGCATGATGAGTATATTTTTATTAGCATCTATTATTGTAAGTTTGAGATGTATCATGCTTTGTTACATACTTAGTAGTTTCGCGAGACGCTCAAGTTTTTAGTGTGGGGGGGGGGGGAGACAAGTGTGTATAGACGAATGCTTGTGAAAAAAAAAATTCTCTCTTTGCGAAAAAAAAAAGAAAAAGAAAATCTCTCTATGAAAAAAAAGGAAAGAGAGATAGAAAAAATAATAAAGATGCAAAAAAAAAAGTGAAAAAAAAAGAAAAAAGAAAAAAAATCTCTCTATGTGAAAAAAAAACAAAAAAAAATTTCCTCAAGTATTCGAGATTGTATTAGTGATGAAAAAAAAATGATTATTTTCTTGACGTGTACTCTTTTGATATTATTGTTTAGAGAAATTCAAGAGTTATGTTGTTAATCCATACATGCATTTTGAGAGATGTTGTAAGTGGTTGATATGTAGTGCATTGAGAATGTGAAAGGATAATTTTAAGTGTTGGAGGTTTGATTGAGTTATTTATTTTGGCCTATTGTTTGATTGTATACATCATGTTAATTACCCCAATGCTCTCATATTCTCTTTGATCTCTTTCATGCTCTCTATGATCTTCTTTGTTATCTACCATTCTTGTTTTCTTGTAGCATTTGATTTCATTATTATTCATTGAAAAGCCCTCTTGATTTGTGTACTTATGTTATAGTAGTGGAGAAGTAGAAGATAAGCAAGCATATGGTAGTGCAAGGTTATGAATGTTTTGAGAGAACTCCTCTTCCATATTTATTATTTTTGTGAGCATCAGTGCACATATCCATCTTGTGAGGTTTTTGTCATGCTTAGTTCATTCAAGTTGATGAAATTACCATGTTTTTGACTTATGTGAGATTTAGAACCATAAATACATGGATGCTTGAGACTTGATGATCCTAAGTAACTTTCTTTTATTATTTCTTAAAGTATTGATAGGGGATGTACTGTTTGGGAGATATGTTATTTTCTTTTAGTTTTGTTTACTTGCCCGAGACGTGCTAGAATAAGTGTGGGGGAGTTTGATAACCATGATTTTGTTGATTATTTTCGGCTCTAAAATCCATGTTTAATCCACATTTTATATACTTAAGTTTGTAATTTTATTAGGTTTCATGTATTCCCTTGATTTTGGCTTTTAATTCTAATCTTTGTATATTTGGGATATTTTGGCACTAAATTTGAATATCATTTTGTAGGCTTCAATTGATCATGGACCTAGATCAAATCGGGTCAGACTTGAGTCAGCATTGGATCCAGATCAAAGGGATCAAGCATTGGATTATTAGGAGCCGTCCATTCCAGAGACGGCTAGATCTAAGCCATCGGTCAACTTCTGGTCAATCCGAGTTCAAGATAGAGTCAATCATGACCATAGATCAAGATCTGAAAATTTCAGCAAAATCAGAAGTCATCTGACCGTTGGATCAAGCTCAAGATGTTCTAGACCATCCATTCAAGAAAAAGGAAGATCTGGACCATCCGCCACTGATTTGGTTAATCCGAGCTGGGAACAGGTAGATCAGGACCATTGAATGGGATCTGTGGAGTTTGGTTCAAATCTGAAGAGATCTGACCGTTGGATGAAGCCAAATCGATCTCAGCCGTCCGTTGTTAATTTCCTTTTGAGCTGTGAACCCAAGCTGGACCGAACCCAACTGCTGGGCTGATTCTATTCTGAGCTGGCTTGGCTGAACCAGGGCTGAAATGGACCGAACCAAAGCCGAGCTGGGTTGAGTGAGGGGCTGAACCAAAGGACTGATTGGGTTGAACCCAACTTCTGAGCTCTGGCTGAGCCGAACTGAATTCGAGCGCAAGCCGGACCAAACCCCATCGCTGAACAAAAGGGGCAGAGATCGCGATTGAGGGCAGAGGGGAGGCGACACACAGAGATAGGGCTCGGGGGGTTCCCGACTTCTCCTCTTCCTCTTCACCTTCTCCATCTCCTCCGGCCATTGCACGATCTAGGGCAAGGGGGTTCCGAACCCTAGCCGGCCGGAGTTCCATCTCGCCCTCTTCTTTTTCTCCTCCAGTTCTCTCTCGGGTTGAGGGAAGGCAAAAAGGGAAGATCTCCATCTCCTCATCTCGCCGCCGATCACAAAGCTAGGGCTAGGGGGTTCCGAACCCTAGCTGACGACTTCCACTCCACCGCCGGCAGCCGTTCTTTCTGTTTACAGCATCTCTTTACAGTTTTTCTTGTTCACAAATTTCTTCCCAGCAATTCAATTCCCGCAGCTTTTCATTTTCAGCAGCTTCATTTCCCAGCATTTCTTCTTTAGCCAGCAATTCCCTTCATCAGATTTGATCCGGCAGCTAGCAGTTCTTCGTCCCAGCTTTTCTGTCGTGCCCAGCAGATTTTTCCTTAATCAGCTTCATTCCTCCACTAGCATTCCGTCGCAACTTCTCCATCCAAGCCAAGTGGTAGCATCTCTTCAACAGCAGCTACAGGCAGCAGCCGCTTCATCATCAGTGGTTCATCCAATGTTTTCAGTAGATTTGGTGATTCGGTTGATGTAGTGGATGTTTTTGTTGAATGGTGAATGTTTGTAATCAATTTCAATTCCCTATGTTTAATCTTGCTTGCATTTGGTTTCATTTTGTTTCATGCTTATCACTTGTTCGATGAAATGCCCCAACCAATTATTTTACTTTAGTTTTGTAATTTCTGAGTTTAGATTCTTGCTACGTTTTATTAATTAAATGTTTCAAGTTTCTCTTATGTTTAAGTATGCAATTAGGTAAGATTAGGTTAAGTTTCATTAATACTCTATTCCCTTAATTGCTTCCTTAATGTTGCCTTGTGTTTCATTGTCAAGTTAAGTTAGGTTAGATTAGATTCTTTAATGCTGTAGATTTTGTTCCACGTTTAGTTTTGTTGATTCTTTACTGCAATTGTAGTCAGGTTAAATTAGATTTCATTACCTGCACTATCTTTCCTCAATTAGAACTAGATTTCATTCCTGCTTGCTATTTCTTTTCATAGTCTTTACCTTCAAATCGAAACCCCAGTTTGATATCAAAAACCCAAAAGCAATAAAATACAATTCTGAGATTTATCATGCACCAACTACATTCGTTGGGAGACGACTCGAGTTACTCTATGCTATATTAGTTTAGAGGAATTCGGTACTTAAATTGTATTTGAGACCGTAACACGACAAAAATGGTTATCAAGACTACGGGTCACAATCGCTTTCCAGTTGGTCTATGGAAGCGAGGTCGTAGTACTTGTTGAAGTCAGATGTGAATCCGAACGGCGAAAAGCATATGATGAAGAGAACTAGGAAAGATGGCGTTTGGAGCTGAACCTAGTTGAAGAAATCCAGGAAAAGGCTACCGCCCGAATGCTCGATTATCACCAAAAGATGAAGCAATGATATAACTGAAAGGTGTTGCTGAGAGCTTTCCAGGTCTGTGATCTCGTATGGATGAGGATCAAGTCCGTCGGCGATGTTAACAAGCTGGTGCTCCAATGGGGAGGACCTTTCAAGATAATCCAGAAACTGGCGTCCGAAGCATACTACTTGGAGAGCGAACAAGGAAAGAAGCTGGATCGGCCCTGGAGTGGCATTCATCTCCAGCCTTACAAAGAGCCATAGTGAAGTTCTGAGAGTCGGATGTATTCCTTAAATCTGCAATATTAATGAAATGCCGAGATCCTCACCCAATGTGCAAGCACTCCAGACTCTCGCCTCTGAGCGAGTTATAAGTGGGCATGCCCCCACGCCACCACTCGGCTCGACCCCCTAATCGGACGTGTGGCATTCTAGGCTCCCTGGGATCTAGCTGACCAACTGTCCAAACTCTTGCCTCTAAGCGAGTAATAAGTGGGTATGCCCCCACGCCACCACTCGGCTCGGCCTCCTAATCGGACCCGTGGCAACCCACGCTCCCTGGGATCCAGCCGACCGAATGTCCAGACTCTCGCCTCTGAGCGAGTAATAAGTGGGTATGCCCCCACGCCACCACTCGACTCGCCCCCCTAATCAGACCCGTGGCGACCCACGCTCCCTGGGATCCAGCCCGACCGAGTGTCCAGACTCTCGCCTCTGAGCTAGTTATAAGTGGGCATGCCCCCACGCCACCACTCGACTCGGCCCCCTAATCGGACGCGTGGCAACCCATGCTCCCTGGGATCCAACCGACCGAGTGTCCAGACTCTCGCCTCTGAGCGAGTTATAAGTGGGCATGCCCCCACGCCACCACCCGGCTTGGCCCCCTAATCGAACCCGTGGCGACCCACACTCCCTGGGATCCAGCCAACCGAGTGTCCAGACTCTCACCTCTAAGCAAGTTATAAGTGGGCATGCCCCCACGCCACCATTCGGCTCGACCCCCTAATCGGACGCGTGGCGACCCACGCTCCCTGAGATCCAGCCAACTGAGTGTCCAGGCTCTCACCTCTGAGCGAGTTATAAGTGTGAATGCCCCCACGCCACCACTTGGCTCGGCCTCCTAATCGGACGCGTGGCGATCCACGCTCTCTGGGATCCAGCCAACCGAGTGTCCAGGTTCTCGTCTCTGAGCGAGTTATAAGTGGGCATGCCCCCACACGACCACTCGGCTCAGCCCCCTAATCGGACGCATGGCGACCCACGCTCCCTGGGATCCAGCCAACCGAATGTCCAAACTCTAGCATTCTGAGCGAGCAACGCTATACTTGGCTTGACTCCCTGATTATACGTGTGACAACCCACGCTCCTTAGGAGTGGACTAACCTAGTGCTTATAGCCCCCCCTGAGCGGGCAAACAGCAGAAGGGATAGTTCCGTGCCTTAGCTTAACTCAGGGAACTCAAACGAGTCTTATGTCCTTTGGCCGGGATAGCCGTTAAGTCACTCGAACTAACTCCACGAGGGTCGGAATAATTTAAGAGACTCCGAGTATCAACCAACATTGATAGTACTTAGAAGTGAAAAGCAATATATACATATAACAATACACAGATAGAAATTGAAAAAGAAATTTGCATTATCATTCAATCGTTACAAAAGGGAGGCAAGCCTCTACAAAGGAAAAACAATAAAAGATAAAAATCCGACCCTCACTTGAAGGGTTAGAGAGCCTCCTCCGGCATTTGCTGGGTCAAGTCAGATAGCTTGACTGTGCTAACTGGGAGGTCGGGCGTGTTAGGACCTTTGCGTCCAGCTAGAGGGGGGGTGAATAGATTCTCTTAGATTTTGTCTACAAAATGTTAGCCAAAGCACAATAAAAAGATAGACAATAAAAAAAACAATGAAGGCAATGCTAACTCCCTTGATTTACTTGGTCTCTACCTCCTTGAGGTGATTAATCTAAGAATCCACACCCACACAACCAAGCTCCACTATGTTTTTCTCCTTTTCAACTCAAGCTTGAAGGTGGAGAAACCCTTACAAGATGATATCTTCCTCTTACAAGATTAGAATAATTTTGGAGGAAGAGATTGACAGTGTGTAAGCTTGGAGATCTCAGAACAAATAAGAAAAATCGAGAGAATCAAGTTGTATCATCTTCAAGTTCTGAAATCTACTTTTGTATAACCCTCGACATCAGTCGACTGGCAGTATCATTAGTCGACTAATGAGCTTCAACGGCTACTGTAGAAAGCGTCTGATTTCTGTTGTCAGCCTTCAACGGTCACTTATCAGTCGACTGGGACCTGACCCAGTCGACTGATCTTTCTGTTTGTTAAAGCAATCAACTGATTCCGCTATCAATCGACTGAACCCACCGTATCAGTCGACTGATCCTCTCATCAGTCGACTGATACCTGATAAATCTCAGGTTCCACTTTTCCTTTGCATAGGCATAAGCCTTCAAATCCTTCCATCACCCTCGCGCCCTTAGGATACTTCCGAGCCCTTGACTCCTCATCCTTATGCTTGCCTTGAAGTGTTTCCCTCAGCCTTGCCATGCTAAGTCTTCTTCTATCAATTCTTCATTCCTAGACTTAAACTCAAGTTTCATGTTAGATCACCAACATTGCCTAACTCAAACACATTTAATCAAACATCAAAAGTAAATAATGTTTGGGGCATGATTGCACCAATAGGGTGGAAGGTCCCCGCCCTGCTTAAGCTACTCAAAGGTACTGAGCATACATTGCTTAAGCATGGGACGCAACCTCTGGGACAGCTGATGGCTGAACTCGAGAGAGTTGAGGTATTCGACTCTCCGAGCGTCCCACCGAGCCACCTCTCCCGCCTTGTACACCCGAAGTTCTTCAAGCTCGGACTGGGCGGCTTCCCAAGTAGATTGTTGCGCCCGAAGTCAGTTGAGTTCCTTAGCCTGAGCATTGACCTCCTCATCTCGACTCGCCAGCTGGGTCGCCAAGGAGTTGACCTTCTCGGCTTGGGCTGACAGCTCTTGCTCCTTGACCGCCAGGTCGAAGCGCAAGGCCCTAGAAGATTGGGACAGCTCGAGGAGCTCGTCTTTCATCTTAGTCAGGTCCTCTCGAGCTTAGGTCTGCAGAGCCCAGGCCTTGCACTCCGTATACTCTAGGTGGGAGACTCGGAGATTTGACTGGATGACCACCATATCCGCCGACCTGGGTCTTGGCGATCTCCAGCTGTTCCTCTGAGTGGGCCAATCGGTCCTGCAGGGCAATGATCTCTACCTGCAAGTCATTAAGGATGGCCTCATTAGAGATCAACTGCGTATTCCAGAGTTGGGTCTCCAATTGCTCCACCAGACGCTCGGCCCGCAATCAAGCTTTGGAATGGGCTATCATGGTTATAGACATGCTGTAGCAGGAGTCCAAAAGCTACAAATAACAAAGTATGCATTTAGTACCGAGTTAAGGAGAACATAAGAAAAAAATATATGTAACAGGCATACCTAAGTGGCCTTCGAAAAGAATACATTGGCCCTACTACTATGACCTCGGTAGTTAGACTCTCGGAGGCCCTAGACGAAACGGTTGGCTAGCGGTCCATAGAGGTGGAGCTCTTGGGACCGCTCGAGTAAATTCCCGATCGGCTTCTCCATGATCATGCAAGGGTTAGAGCGCGAGGGCAGGAGAAGGTGCATGGGCGGCTGATTGAGCTGACCCTACGTGGGCGGGGGACCTGAGTCCTGTAGGAGGGGAAGTGCAGGAGCGCTGGAAGAGGCCGCCCGAGTAGCGGTCGCAGGCCGCGCTGAAGGTCTGACCACTATTTTCTTCTTTTTCTTCTTGAGTTGGGAGGTGGCAGAGGCCTTGGCGAGAGTGACAGTCGAGGGCGCAGGCTCTGAGATAGTGTCTCGGTCCCGTCGGTGCCTCGGGATAAGAGGCTGGTCCTCTACTTCCATTTGCTTCAGGTCGGCGGCCGACACAGCTTCCGGGCAAGAAGGAGACGACATAGCAATCGGGGCCGACGCGAGCGGAGTCACTTCTCTCTGCGATAGTTGCTCGGCAACTCGCGACTCCAGCTCGACATCATCCATGTCGAACCCCTTTTCTAGAGCGGCAGCGACCATCATAGTTGCTGCAAAATAACAAAATTTTAATTAGCTATAATCATTCAAAGGACATAATAGAAAACATACCGAGTGATTTGGGTCGAGGAATGGGCACTTGGCTGAGCCCAAAAACATATAAGATCTCCTCGCTTAGCAAATTCACCCCGTGGAAGTGCTGACCCCCGATCTTGGACAGGGCCGACAGGTAAGAAGGTAGAGATCAATAGTTATTGGGGAGAGGAGGAGAAGGGGGCAAGTCGGTAATCCAAGCAGTAGGCCAACTTGGGGGCGGGGTGGTGTTCACGAAAAAGAAGCGCTCCTTCCAACCCTTGTTCGAGGTCGGAAGTTTCGCTAGGAAGGAAGTTTTGGCTCAAGCCTGGAAGAAGAAGTCGCCCGATTCTTATTTTTTAGGGTAGAAGAAGAAATAGAAGATCTCGGGCTGGAGGGGAATCTGATACAAAGAAAAGAAAATGACCGATCCGCATATCAGGCGGATGGCGTTCGGGGCCAGTTGAGAAAGGGAGATTTGGAAGTAGCGGAAAACAGATGAAATGAAGGGATGGATCGGGAAGCGGAGCCCAACCTGGTGGTCTCGGGAAAGAGTTGTGTAATTGAGAGGAGCGCTCTCGGGCTAGTCGGTTGGGTCGGGCAAACGGAGGCGGTGGTCGGAGGGAATGTGGTAGTCGGATTGTAGTTGGTCGAGGTCGTGATAATGGAGGTCGGGCACCATGGTGGTATACCATAGGTCAGAGTTTGAGGAGGAAGGATCCATGGGGCAGAAAGGAGAGAAGAACTAATCAAGTAAAGGAAATGGTTGCTGGAGAAGAAGAACGCGAGGTGGTCATAGCCGAAGATCGCTGAACCCTAGCAGAGAACTCGCGAGCAGCAGAGGGGGCGTAGAAGTGAAAGGTAAAAGTAAAAACGGCGAGGGGGAGGTGGCCTATATATAGGGTCGAGCGGCCAATGTCAGTCGTCCGATGGCGATCCGGGGAAAAGGCAGGAGAAGATTCGAGCCGTCCATTTGAGTCGTGTATAAATCTCGGGATATTGCGTCACACGCGTGCGGTGCCCATTCGTTGTGTCAGACGGTGGACGTTTCGTTACTCAGCAAACCAATAGCTAGCGGACACGTGGCTCCAGTAGTTAATGAGGTAATTAATAAGGGAAATACGAATTGACTCGACAAGAGTCGGGGACAAGACAGGAAAGACATGCAGAGAGGATGATGTTGGCACGCCGCTAGGTAGTAGGGCATTTGGTGGTGGAGATCAGTTGGGCAAGCAGCCTGCTCAGGTGTGCTAGGCTTGCTCTGAATTAATGGTTCAGTCAGTCGGACTCAGCGCCTCCTTCGACTAGACTCGAAGGGGATGCTAATGATCCTGGCCTAACTCACGTATAGCTCGGTCGGTCAGCCTGGCGCTACATAAGGATAGGTCAGGACCATGGGGTTTGGATAGATCAATATAGCTGGCTGGGTCATGGGCCCGAGGCCCACTTGGGTCGGATCACCCGACTGAGCGGCCAGTCAGATGTACCCCGACTTGGTCCCACCTAGAAAACGCCGAGTGTCCGACTCCGTCCGTCACCCGATACGCATGTTACATTAGCCCCTAGCGAGAGATATCGACTGCCTAGCCTAAGGCCATCCGGGCAACATCCATTTGGCATCCAGTCGGCGGTCTCCCTGTGCCCTTATCCACCCGACCCTAGGACGGGTCGGATTGGCCAAGTCCGAGCGCTCCTTGACTCGGGGAATACCCTGTTCCAATCTAGGAGGTATTGGCTGCACGGCCAGGTTTCACTCGGGGTGGTCGGTCCGCGCTCCAGCTACGGATTTGTCATTTTCCTAATGAATAACCACTCTCTGACACTATACTGGCAAAATGATACGAGAGTCGGCGCAGGTTTGACGCCATTCATGCTCGAATCATGAATGCCCCGCTGACACAGTATTTTCCTGACATACCCTGACACGCCGTACCACGGCGACCCCTGCTTGTGTCAGACTGGACAGCGTCGGTCGATTCCAATCGGTGAGCTAACAGTACCCTTGATCCTATCCCTGCATGAGACACGGGCAAGAACTGTCGGATCCCTTGGCTATATAAGGTCCTCCACAGTCCGCACGTAGGTACGGACGTTAGAGTTTTTGCTACAGTTCTTCAGTTTTCATTCCTTCCATCGGAGACTGACTTGATCGTCGGAGTACCTTGCCGGGGGCACTTCCCGGCGGGTTGCTGACGGTCATTTTCCTTACAGATTGGAGCCAACATCAACTCTACTCGGGTCCACCTCGCTCTTGGGAGTCCACCTCGCTCTACGACAGGATCAACTGCATATGTTTGACATGCACATACATGAGATATTATATGTTTGGTTTGATGACCCTACACCAACTCGTATGATACGAGCCCCTTTTTTATGATCAGGATAGGCTGATTTCTGGTATGTATATTCATTTGGTACTTTTAATTATGCATGTTCTGATATTCCACTGGAAACTGTATCCTGTTGTTTATTTATAACTTGTTCAGCTATTTATTATGTCATGTATATCTTTCTCTATACTCGCAGAGACCACTTGGACTCACCACCCATCACCATATTTTTATTTTTAAGTTGATAGGTCAACAGGGGAGCCCAGTTGCCAGTCTCAGGTTCCTACGACTCCAGCTTTGGGTGCTTCCGCGTGTTCTTGGTTACTTTTATAGCATACATTGTGTTTTGTATTGGATTTGTGTCGTGGACTTGTATTTTATGCATTTGATGGGGTTTTGTATTTTTAAGTCCTCTGTTGGACTTCGTGTGTTGTCGTTGTTGCGTGCCTGCCCAGAGGGCAATTCAGGTGAGTATTGTGGTTTTATTACTATGATGCTTTTATTTCTATATGGTATATTTCTTGTTTTGAGGCCTGAGGCTAATTATTATATTACGTGGTGTGTATGAATGTCTAAATTGTCTGTCGTATAGGGGAGATATTGTCCGATTTTATATTGGATCAGCAACTCCTCTAGTCTCAGGGTGTGACATGATTAACGAGGTTTTTTCAACCTCGGGTGACCGGCCCGACCCCACTGAAGTTTCCCACCAGCTGCAAGGGTAAATCAGGAAGTGCTCATGTGGGCGATCCAGAAGCCTAGCGTCCCAGGATTCATGCCCCATTTGGAGGAAATTTTTTTACAAAATACGTCATAATTGGGGATCGAACCATAGATGTCTGGGATGATAACTAGTTGCTCATCCGTTGCACCATAACCCTGGGGGCAACATGGGCCTGATATGGGATCATATTAAGCTCGACGTGGGCCTGATATTGGATTATATCAGGCCTAATGTAGGCCTGATATAATCTCATATCAGGCCCGTAGTTAAGAAGAAATTTACTGTAACATTGAAGAACTTCTGGAAAGCTCTAAATAAATAATGAATAACACCGTTCGAGTCATTGTAATACCATAAATTTAAAATATTTAAAATGGGTGCAATCGGATCTGTCTAGATTCATCAGTGGGTTTTCACTGAATCCCACTGATGGACCTAGAATATTTAGATTTTTTAAAACTCAAAATCACTAATTAGAGTTAAGCTAGGAAAAGATAATTATGGTATCAAAATTTTATTCTAACTACTATAGATGAAGTTCCCATTGTATGCCACTTGACATGGAGCAGTGCATCACGTAGAGTTTATACTACATTTAGATTACTTTTTTAAAATTTTCAAGGGAAACGTATCCTGTATACCTGAAACTCACTGTTAAAATATTATTCTATCAACTTATTTTTATTTTACTTGTTCTTATCATTATTTTTATTCTTTTAATATCTTTATTTTTATGATATATTTTCTGTATGTCTTTAAATTCTTATTTTTATCTGTTTTTTTTCTATCTTAGTATTTTTTTTATCTTGAATATTTATCTTTATTTCTTTGTTTCTTTATATCTTTACTTTATTATTTATTCTTATTATGTATAATTTTATTTTTTTATTTGTATTATTTATTTACTTTTAATTAATTTATTTTTTATTTAATCTATATACTATATATATATTTTCTATTAAATTTATTTTATTTTCTTCCGATATTAGGCCCGACATGAGTATGATATGAGATCATATCAAATCCGACATGGGCATGATATTGAAATATATCAGGCCCGATGTAAGCCTAATATAATCCCATATCAGGCTTACAGTCAAGAAAAAACTTATCGTATCATTGAAAAACCTCTAGAAAGCCCTAAATAAATAATGGATAGCACCGTTCGAGTCCTTGCAACACCGTAAACTCAAAATATTTGAAATGAATGCAATTAGACCTATCTAGGTCCATCAATGGGTTTTTACCGAAACCCACTGATAGACCTAAGTTATTTGAATTTTTCAAAACTCAAAATCACTAGGTAGGGTTGAGCTAGGAGAAGGTAATCATGGTATCTAAACTTAATTCTAACTAAGTCCGATGAAGTTCTCGTGTTGTATCAGTTTACATAGAATAGTGCAACAATTGGATTTCAAGGAACAGCACACCATGTCGAGTTTATAGTTCCGCCTTGATGGGTCTAGTGACATGAACTCTTTTCACTGATCACCATCATCGAGACAATTTGGACATTATGATTTCTATTTGTCTAGACAATATTGTTGTTATTCATGTGACATTTAGTATACACTTCTCATATCATATATCACACAGTGTATTAAACAACCAATTCTATGTACAAAGATATAGCAGTGGTGAAGTTGTCACATATCTCCGTCCCGCGATTTACCCTCGTTAACCAGTGGGGACTCTAGTTGAAGGCTGTGGGGCAGGGTCGGTCAGCCAAGTGGGTTAGTCAAACGCAAGCCTGGATACCCCTTGTAAATAAAAAAAAAAGATATAACAGTAGCAACACTCTACACAATTGTAGCATTAAATAGCCTACCTAAATATTTTCGACCGAACTATGTTTTTTACAATACTATAGATAATTAATTTGATATTTTACAGAACATGTCCCTCAAAATTAATAGTATTACATCAATTCTAATGTTTTTCATGTCTTCGTATTTGAAGTTCATCTTCTAATTATATAGTAGATATCGAATGTATTCTATCATAAAAAGTCATAGTCCACATTGTAAATAACATCAATAATTTAAATTTCCAAATATTTTATAAAAGAATTTTCTATTCATACTCTTTCTCATTTATTTACCTATTTTCTTATTGTGGACAATTTCCAAATATTTTATAAAAGAATTTTCTATTCATACTCTTTCTCATTTATTTACCTATTTTCTTATTGTGGACAATTTACTATCAGAGAAACGCATTGGTCCAAGGGATGATGATTTTCTAAATATGGATGAATAGTCACAAGTTGCTCACAAGTATATTATTTTAAATCCATTACCTGTAAGAATAAACATGAAATTTAAATTTTACATTAACTAGAAGTTATACTAAATTAATAACATAGAAGTGAATATTGGATGCTCAATGTTGATTCAAATTCATATTTATGATCACTTGCAAGAGAATTGTAATGATTGAAAGTTATTATTTTAACATCCACTGATAACAAGTGAAAGTGTGTTTTATCACTGGACAAAGATATTAACATATACTTAAACCCTTCATTTGCCATATCTGTCTTCATCACTTATTGCAAGATAAACTTTCTTAAGGATTTTATTGATGACTACGAATATGCAAAGGCATACATAATTAAACAAATAATAAAATATATTCCAATAATATATATGTTCAAGTCATTTAGATTTCTTACTATGAAGAAGGTTGAACAATATATAAACTTATTGTATGACCTACCAGATGAGGATACTCCCCAAAATAGAATTTTACAATAGACGTCAATTACCTCGCCTTTTGTAAAAATCCCTTCATTCAAAACAGATAAAAAGGAATGCACATATATATCAAAGAATGGTTCCTCCCAAATCATTCACCTGTAAGCTTGCAAAGTTAATTAATTCCCATAAATCATGAAAATATATTAAAGAAAAAGATACTTGTTGAGGCAATCGATCCTAGAATGATCGGGACGATCATGGTTTTGATTTGTGTGTGCCAATATATTTAAGGTTAGGGTCTTGTGTTGTATTTGATATATGTGATTGAGTTTGCAGGACTTAGAGAATCACACATGGAGAACATATCCGAGGGACGAGAGCCGAGGGAGGAGAGCTCCAAGGGCAAGCCGGGAAGTGAAGTTCAAGGGCACGCGTGAAGGGTGGCATGGAGGCAAGCCAAGGAAGGCTTGTGTACACATCCGAGGGATGATAGCCAGAGGAAGATGACTTCAAGGGGTGAGCCAAGGGAGCATACCTGAAGGCATACGTGAAGGAGAGTGTTTTGAGTGATTGTAAGTGAGTTGAGAGGCTGGGCAGTCGACTGGCCAGATGGCAGTCGACTGTCAAAACTCACAGAAGGTTTTCAGCCTTCTACCAATCGACTGCCCCGAGGCAGTCGACTGGTAACCCCGAAAAAACTAGCCATTGGCTAGCATTTAAAGCTAGACCAGTCGACTGCCCCAGGGGCAGTCGACTGGTGCGGGTTTGGACAGTTTGTTAAGCTGTCTTGTTCTCTTATGTAAAGGAGACTTCTTGGCACGAGTTGGGTACTGTTCTCTACGGTACCGAAGTGCTGCTAGTGCTCTATTTGATCTATTCTTCCTCTAGTCTTCATCGTGATCTTGTAAAGAGGAAGAAAGCAACTTTGTAAAGGTTTCTCCATCTTTGAAGGAGAATTTCATAGTGGAGAGTGTGCAACCGTGTGGATCCTTAGATTAGTCACCCGTTGGGTGGATACCAAGTAAAAGTACTGTGAGTTAGCATTGGATTTTTGTTTTCTATTGTATTTTGTATTGTGCTAACCCTATTGTAGAGAAAAGCCGAGTCATCGATCCTAACAATACTTATCTTAACACATCAGAAAATTAAATAAACTATGTATACTACCATACTCTAATTTATTTAGCAAGTAGGTCACATCTTCATCTTGATTTTTTTTCTTCAAAGTCTTAAATTGCTTCTTCATAAACTACAATCACAAACATAAATAGCAATTAATTCATGAATTAAATTAAATGACTAAAACTATTTTATATTCAAATAAACACTTACGGCAATGACTTGTTTTCTCATTTTGTTAAGTTCGACAATCCTATTGGCATCCATTAAAGTGATGATGTCTCTTTCTTTATCCATATCATTCACATCAATTTTTCCTTTTTCCTTGTCCACATAATCAGGTTCTTGTATAAATTTTTGGTCCTCTACTTCTGCTACACATTTCTCCTCAGGTTCGTATATTTGTATCTTGCTCCATTTTCCCTTAGGTAAAAGCTGGAGTCATAATGGACTATCAATTCAAATATCTCTGTAATCATACTGACTTCAGTCACGTCCTATCCTACTTCTTGTTCTACAAGCTACTAGTTTAGGATGAGGATCAATTACAAGATTGTTTATTTGAGCCTCCATGCCTTTATTTTCTATTATTGTGAGTAATTCTTTTATTCAGATACATGTTCTCCAATGTTATCTCCTTGATTCAATTTGCTTGAATAATGCAATTACAACATGTTAGGACCTTACCGTTTGCTAGAGGGGGGGAGGGGGTGAATAGCAACTTCTCGATTTTTCTTCCCCTACACGTGTTAGCAAGCACAAGCGAAAAACTAAACAATAATCTAAACAATGCTAACACAAACCATTTACATGGTTCGGAGATAAAGCTCCTACTTCACGGTTGTCCGTAAGGTGGACGATCCCGATCCGTCGATGAATGACTCCCCGGAAGACCTCCGGCTAGCTCGTGTAGCTCTTTGTGGGTGGAGAAACCTCGCCACAATCCGGATAACACTCTTGAGCACAAAGACTACTAATTGGCCTTTAACCAAAGCCAATTTCGTCAAGAACTCTCAGTCAAAACCGAGCCCCTTTAAATAGTGCTCTAGGCTGAAATGACCGTTACCAGTCGACTGCCCTAGGGCCAGTCGACTGATCCCACTTAGATTCGAACGTTGCAAGCCCAACGTTCGAATTTCCAGCCACCACCAGTTGACTGCCCCATTTGCAGTCGACTGATCTTTCTGTGGCATATACCAGTCGACTGGTCCACCCCTAAACCTAGGGTTTCCCTTCCCGAGTACAATTCTCTCACACTCGGACCCTTACGACTCAGCTGACTCTTCACCAGCAGCCTCGACCTGTTGCCTTCAAACCCTCTTCGACTTTGGCTCTCGTCCCTCGGATGCACGCAATCCCATGGCTCGTCTCCCATGTCATCCTTCATGTATGCCTCGAAGTCTGCTTCCCTCATCTCATCGTCCCTGCTATATCCATAGTCCCTCGAATGCAGACACAAGCCCACGGCTTGCCTCTATGTCATCCTTCACCGTACCTGAAGTCGTCCAGCTATGTCCATGTGTATCCTGTAAACCTGCACACCCAAATACACATATCAAAACACAAAGGTAAACCTATCTTAAACCCTTTGCCCAAACATCAAAAGACATGGTCACTTCGGACCATAGATTGCCTCAACACAACATTCCTTATTGCTTTGGCTTCCTTCTTCTATGTCATATAATTGTGATATCTCCATTGGATGTGGAATGTCATTATGAAAATTAAAGGGGTGTTCGGTTTGTTTCATTTTCTGTTTTCATTTTCCAGAAAATCGCATTTTCTCATTTTTTGGAAAATGACTTTCTTTCATTCTCTAGTTTTCCAGAAAACGTTATATCCTTTTCTGGAAAATAAGACTGGAAAATGCAAACCAAATACGTTTTCTAGAAAATCGCATTTTCTACAAAAATAAAATAAAAATAGAAAACAAGCCTACCAAACGCCCCCTAAGATTCTCAAACAATGTTTTTCATATTGGGTAGAGATTAGTTCAATCATTACCTGTCAAATAACAAATAAACAAATGTTAAAAACTGCTTATAAACCAAAATTAGGGGACAGTCTTCATATTTACCTCTTCAGGTGAGACTTGGCGACCAAGACCCTCACCTTACTAATATATGAAAGAATATTCCTCTACTTATTTATTCGTGTTCCTTCAATATTTTATGATTTTTGAATTGGAGCATGTTCTAAAAACTATGCCTAATTCATCATAACAAGTGTTACATATTCATAAATGCCCACAAAATATTATCAAATTTAACATAAAAAATAAACTCACTGTCAAAACACCAGCAAATCCTTTAGGTAAGGGAGATTGGTGCTGACGTGATATCTCTGAGTTGATGAAAATATGCCCACAATCTTATATAATTGTGGAGTAATAAATTGATGGATAGCTTTAATTCAGTTGAATCTATCAAGATTATCAAAATCATTTACTATATCTACAAGACTAAAGGGACTTATATATACTAGACGAAAATATACACAAACAATATATATATATATATATATATATAATATGTAGAATTTGTAAAATTATACAATATAATCATCTAGTTCAATACTATTGGCATTTTAAACAACAACTCAATTTTTATTTTGGTAGGTTGTTTTTCATTTAAGAAGTAAGCAAGAAAGAGGTCATTCGATGCTTTAGTTGAATTGATAAGAATCGAAACACCTCGGTCAAAAATCCAAGCAACAAAGAAACATCTCTTCTAGTGAATACAACGATACACCTGAAAAATTTAAATGATTAGTTATCTTCGACAAGACAACCTATATGGGATCATTTCAAGCCCAACGAGAGCCTGAAATGATTTCATATCAGGCCCTCCTTCGGCTGATATGATTTCATATTAGGTCCTCTTTGGGCCTGATATCCCTATTTTATCTTACTATATTACTTACGATTTCGTGTTTAAAATTCACAACTATAAGCTATACCAGAGAATCTAAAGGTTTGATAAATTGAATCTCAATTTTGAAATATATTGACTAAATACCACGGATATGCTGCAATCTTGTATGTCTAAGAAAACACAGAAGGGGGTTGTTTAATATTTGCTATGTGTCGATCATGTAAAATAGCAGATCCATGATGTCTTCCTTTCATTATGGATGCTTGAAAAAAAACTATTAAAGTGGCCTAACACATTGTTCCAATGTATTTTTGTCCAACGTCATTGAAGTCTATAAGTTTTAAGCATTAAAATTTATTAAGAATCAAACTCAAACTAGTTGAGCTTTTCCAAATCAAGATACAAATTGTTCTTAATATATCCAACAATAGTGTTGTTTTGACTTAATAAACTATGATGAGTCTCTAAAAAGGTAAGCGTGTCAATGATATGATACCTTTTTGGATAATCATAAAGAAGAGTTTGAAATACTCGCAACATTTTTTACACAATTATGAAAAGAGAATATTGACGGAAACTCTAAATGCTTTTCACTAGAGAGAGTCGGACAGTGTGAATTTTCATGGAAATCCTTAATGCTGCCTAAGGGATATACAAAGATGCTTACGTAGTGTTTGGCTAGGGGATGATCTACTGACAAAAAAACTGCTAGATTTTTGCAAACCAAGAGTTAACAAAAGATTGCTCGTGTTAAAAGAGGAAAGGGAGAAAAAAATATTTTAATTCGATCAGTATCAGAATCATTAAATTTTATTTTCTATTCAAAACTAATAAATTGTGATTTTGATACCTTGGAAAATGAAATATGGAAAGGAAAGATTGACGAGAGGGATAAAAGAGAAATAAGAAAATTTTGATTGCGACATTTGATAAAAATAAACAGTCCTATATCTTTTAATAAGGAAAATTATTCGAAACTTCTTATATGCAAATTCAACTTCCTTTTGAGTTTCGTCAGAAAAAATTATTTTCACTCCCTACATGCAACGTTTTATGTGCTCCTACTATAAATTTACCAAATTACCCTTAATTTTTTAAGTAAAAAAGTATTAAATAAAATATAATTCTTTATAAATTCAATCATATAATTAAAATCTAATATATTTTTTATCAAATTGAGTACTATTAATCAATTTATGCTAAACTAATTAATTAATATAAACTCATAATCAATTGGTCAGGTAGAAAAAAAATTATGCTTAATTTGATAGAAAATATATTAAATTTAATTTAAATATACTGAATTTAGAAAGAATTATATTTATTTTTTAACTTTCAGTATTTGAAAAAAAAGTAATACTCAATTTGATAGAAAATATACTAGATTTAAATTATATGATACTGAATTCAGAAAAATTATACTTCATTTTAGACTTTTGTATCTAAAAATAATAGGGACAATTAGGTAAATCAATATATATTAGAGAGTTGAAGCAAATGAAACTTTACAAACAAGGAGTAGAAATAAGTTTTTTCTGACGTAGAAATTGAAGATAAAATTTAAGATGTAATTGAGGATTTAAAGATAATTTACAATTTTAATAAATACTGAGAATGATATGCACCTTTGGTAAATTGCCATAAAAACAAAAAAGTGATAAGGTCCTGAACAGTGTCATTACATTTCAGAACACCGAAAACTTTCATCTTTCAGCAAAATAATATCTTGTAAATTAAGCAACGAAGGTTACGGCACAAGAACTTCAAGCATTGCTAATGACGACAACAATGTTTGGTATCGGTCGAGGAGCAACGAAGTAATGAAGTTTCTGAATAAAATCGTCCTACTTTAGCATAAACTTCGCGGAAGCTTGCATTGCTACCGGCCGTATTCTTGTATGAAAAGAATAAGAGAATGAATGCTATAGACAAATGTTTAGAGTTGTGGTTTCTTTTCCTTCTTGCTGAAGAAGCCTGGTGGCAATCTGCAATTTACCAAGAAACATCGAAATTATTACGACTAATCAAGAGATCTCACATTACTAGATGTCCAAGTTTGCGAGTTTACCTGCAACTTTGAGGCACACTCCATGCAAAGTGTTTAGATATCCTTTGATCCGATGGTGAAGACATGAACTTCCTCCAGTCATCAAGCATGGCTCTCAGATCATCGATCTTCTTCTTCAAGCCGATACAACAGTTTGCATGCATAGTGCAGACCTTGTTGAAATCTCTACTCGGCTCACAGATACCTCCAAAGCGTTCAGTGCTCAGGAACCTTATTTGCACGCCCATATCTCTGACATGCTGCTCGAACTTGATAATGTTAAGCACGTTTTGCTCGTGGACGTTGGGAAATCGGGCACGCGAGGCATGCCAGTATTTGAAAAATTCGATGGTTCTGTAGTTGGATCTTGCATAGTTGAACCCATTGTTCGGCCAGTTCTTCATGTTGGTAGGATCGCCCAAAAAGTTGTCGCAAGATATCTGAAAATCCCCATCTGGATAAAAGAAGGGTAAGGGGTTCCGGAACCACATTACATCGACATCCTGCAGTAAAGATAACATTTCTTCAGATAAGTTTGTTTCAATGTCAAGTTTTAGATAATCAACATTATTAAAATCAAGATCAGAAGCATATTACACTACACGTAGGTCAGAACAATAGAATGTAATCGCCTTCATCTAAGTTTCATAAAAAATACTAGATTATATGGACACCACAAACAAGACCATAACTAGGAAATGTTCTTCAGTTATGATTACAAGTGATCGTTTAACATTCTCAATTTATCAGTAGAGGCTACGATAATCTTTTCATTAAATGATTCATTAGATAATCGAAATCGAGGTTTTACATAGTATTCGAAATTCGGAAGAATTACCTAAAGGGTGGTTAGAATTTTAGGTCCAACTTATTTTGCAGAGAAGAGAGTACCAAGGTAGTTAGGCAATCAGGCCTCTCGACACGGGCATAGCTGAGATGGTAAGGGGTTGGTAGATTGTCATTAAAGGTCTTGGATTCGAACCACAGGGTTGATGGGGCATAAATCCTTGCCTCCCCCTCCCCCCCCAAATCTCTTGCCTTCTCAGTCACCGTGATTTACCTCCTCCATGTTGATCTTGGGACGGACTAGCCTGGGCGCTGAGGGCGAACGTTTCGCCTTTTTTTGCCACTCTCTGCTGCGACAACAGAGTTAGTAAACAAGGAAGACGAAAGCTATTTTCCTTGATCCACTCCTCTCCTCTCTTTTCCTCTCATGGCCAATCCTGTTGTGTAAACTGGACCTTAACTTGCATCTTATTCTAGATATTTGGCTTACAAACGAGAATTTTGTCTAATTTACAGGCTTGTTATAGGTTTTTTAATGCAAAACTCAAATATTTTATTCTGTCTAAAGCACATAAAGCAGTTCTAAGAAGGAACATGACTGATCTGCTACATGATTCAGGATTCCGCAAAAACAAAATCATTGAATAATGGAAGGGAGGAAAAAATGCCGCAGAAATAAGAAATATCAAATCCATACATGGTCGACAAGTGTGGGGTTCATGTTCACTGTTCCATTGCCTCTTTAATGTCGTACCAAATTGGCCCAGGTTCAAACATTTATAGGCAGCATGCTGAACATATGAACTCACGTGACAAATGGAGAATTTTGGATGCCGACATGAAAAAGAAAAATGGAACCGAAGCTTGATCAAAGAATTTCTAATAGAGATTTGTTTTTTTGTTGTTGTCATTTTAATTGTGAAATGTGAAGAAAACAGGAATCTTTCGCTATGTTTTGGCCACAAAATTGCTGCTAATGGCTCTACTATGGAGATGGGAGCTTTGGAGAAGTCGAACTCACCGAAAAGACGAAGTTGTAGCCTTTCTCTAGCACCTGGCGCAGGAAATCCAGCCGCGCCCACATCATGTCCAGGTACTCCGGCGTGTTGAACACCTTCTCGCCGGAGAAGTCCACCCCCTGGACCTTGAAGTCGAAGCAGTGGCGGTGCACGGCGAGGCACCGCTCGTACGCCTTGTCGTCCACGGCGACGATCACCAGGTGGTCCAGCAGCGCGCTCGTCCCGTCCCCGATGCGGAAGCTCTCCAGGAACACGTCCAGCACAGACCCCGGCGTCGACCAGAACGCGTTCAACGAGGTCATTATGACCGTGTTGTCGGCGGTCGCCGCCGCCTTCAGAACCCTCTCCAACCTCATATCCTGCGTTTCCTGCTGTAATTTTAAAAACCGACAGACATTTGCATTAAACCCCATTAAAAAAAGCATCTTCTAGCGGGCAAATCGAGACAGCAACTCACGGGCTGCGGATCGGAAGCGACAGCGGTGGGCTCGGCGAAAGAAGCCAGAGGAGAGTCGGAAGCGGCCGATTGCTCCTCGTCGGCGATAGGAGGGGCGCCGCTTAGCTCGACCCGAAGGTGGGAAACGGGGAAGGGCGCGGAAGGCGACGTGGCGCGGAAGAGCAAGGTGAACGAGAGAGCGACAACCCCGACAAATAGCAGCGGCGAAACCCACCGGCGTGTGAGGGAGTCCGCCGCCTTGACTCCGAAGGAGGCGGAGGACTTCATCGCGAGCGATCTCAGAGCCTGCCGATCTCCTTTCTTCCTAGAAACAAACCAACAGCTGTGGAAGGATGGCGGCAAAGAGCCGGACAGAGAGAGAGAGAGAGAGAGAAGAGAAAGAGAGAGAGGGGCGTCTAACTACCAGATATGGGAGGCGACGCCATGGCCGACGCTCACATTAATAGAAGCGCAAGATCAATCATGGCGTTGAAGCAGATGAGTCACGCCGGTCTAAGGATGACGGTTTGACCCGGCCGGTTCAGTTTATTCACGCATCGGCTCAAGTCAACTCGAGTTGTTTGGTAGACCACCAACCGGAATCGTCCCCCACCACACGCCACTAATCGAACCGGTCTACAATTTAAAAATAGCCGAAAATTAATTATAAAATGGTCCGGTCTCAATTATGATGCCGTTCATTAATTATTAATATTGAGATTATTGAACGAATCATGAAAGTAATAATAGTAAATAACCAAAATAAATAGTAAAAAAATGTTAATTTGATTGAAATATAAACAAGTTTAACAGTCAATTCGTCGAAGGAAACATGATTAAGAAATTGCGTAGACAGACTAAAGAATAGTCAATTTCGACAGCTACCTAACGTACTAAATTTTAAAAATAAAATAACATGTCAATTTCGACAACTATACTAACATTTTATCTTTAATAATTAAAGCTGAAAATGACAGATAATAGACATGAGCAATATAATGATATTTAACTTTAAAATATAATAAATTAATTGTCAAATTTTTAATGTAGAGGCTGCATGTGTGTTTTACTAATTTTTTAATTAAATTTTTAAGTGCTAAAAGTTGACGTGAACACAACCAATTCAATTATTGGGAGAGTTGAAATTGATTTCACTTTTTATTTTGTGAATATATTTCATGGACATGTTACATACACAAAAAAGTGTTAGGTTAATGAATATTCGATGACAAGAAAAAAAATTTAAAAAGGAGTCGACTGTAGATCTCACATGGTCATTGTGCATAAAAATATATTAATTTTTATTGTACTAAAATAAAATTGGCCTAATCAAGAAATGGACAATTAACTAATGAAAGTAGCTAATCAAGAATCGCCTGTGTAACAATGGTCCATACACTTAAAATAAAGTATTTGTCGCCTCCGGAATTATGATGCAATAGAAAAATATTAAATTATCATCTAATATCCACGAGGATGAGATATTTATAAGAATTTTATTCTTTAAATAAGGCGTGCAATGGAATACTGTGTTTATGAATTTCTCGATGCGAATGCTTTCTATCCGATAGAAAATTTGTGTGAAATCAAATTGTCCCAAATTTGATGTTACAATTCATCGTAAAACAAAGTATATGTCATAATAAACAACACATGAATGAGACGTCACTCTCTAAACACAACTAACCAATAACACGTATTATAAATATTTTTAATATTTAATTTACCCAAATTGATAACCCTTTGGTGGCTAAACGCTTTTTTTTCTTTTTTTTTTTTTTTGGAAAAGTTAGTCAATAAAAAAAAGGAAAAAATAAAGTTCGACGGTGATTGAGAGTTGGAGGCCTGTTACGATCAAGTAAGTTGAAAATGTGATATATAAAACCAATTAAAAAATATAGATATAGACTGCAATCATCATAATTTGGTGTTTTTCGCCTCCGGTGCAATAACGTAGTGGTAGGATAATTTTTTTTAAATAAAATTTCAGAAACATAAGATCGATAAATTATAAATAAGTTAAATTTTAAAGTATTTAAACTTATTTGATAAAATAATTGAGTCCCACTAAATTAAATTTAAAATGAATCGAGTCATCACAATAATTGTTCAAATTTGATTTTATTTATTTTTTACGAGCTTGAATTTAGTTTAAGCTTGGTTAAACTTAGTTTGTTTAAATATTATAGAACTCTCCATATATATTTATTTCATATTATTTGGTTTTTTGAAATTTTTATTTTTTCATTGATTATTAAGTTTAATAATTCAAATTTATATGTTCATTTTTTAAAAAAAAAATTATTTAGTATCTTGATAATAATTTTATTAATGAATTTGTTCGTAAACATTATTCACGACTATTGTTTATTAGCATTGTCCACGAATATTATCATGAGCATTAAAATGTTGAATATACATGTGTTCAAGTTTATTCGTTTAGTTTAACAAATTGTTCAAGCTTATTTATTTAATTGATCTTATGTATTGAACGAATATAAATAAATTCTTATTAAACTGAACACTAAGCTTATTTATGAACGTTAGGTTCATTTACAATCCTAAGAATCGAGTTTAATTTCGGTAAATTAACGGATAATATTTTTTAATGGACGGTTAACATAAGAATGTTGAGTTGATGGACCGCTAGCTACAAGTACTTCACGGTTTATTTTGATAGTTGGTAGAAAACCTTCATAAGATCAAATCGATTACTTCATAATTATGCAGTATAAGTTGGATATCGGATGTCTAATAACTTGATGATTTATTGTCATCTTTTTACAAACAAAAATGGAATCTTTAATTTGATGCGAAGAATCCTGAAATGATTTGATAAAGCAGCAAAAGAACTAGGTCAAATTATAATAAGAACATAAAACAATCAAAATTACATTTCTGTTGACATTACAAATATTTGATGGTTTTTCATGATCATCTACTTTACATAAACAATATTTGAATATTCAAAAACAATGATAACTGCACATTTACCGACCCATCTATTTAGAGTTCTTCCTCTTCTCCTGCGGAATGAGTTTTCTTTTCCTTCAAAGAAATCTGCAGTAGGAACACCAACTCCAGCAAGAAAATCTCGAAGGAATGCGACCGGTTCTTCGAATGTAGTCTGCTTGTTGAGCAGTTTTTGCAGCTTCTTGATTTCTTTTGGCTTCTGCCGCAGCTCGCTTGTCTTCGGCTTTGTGTCTCACATCCGCGAGCTGGTTCATCAATCTCTCATAGGCAGATGCCCTCAATCTCTCTACCTCGACCTGATAAGATCGAAATCGTCAAAAATGATCACCATGTTTTGTAGTTAGTCATGTAGAATCGACAATTCAATGGCTCCAACTAATTGCTTTACAAGGAGAAAGCAATACATTATTGTGCAGTAACTATGGAGCATATACCTCAACTTTCCTCGTTTCAGCTTCTATGGTTGCCTTTTGATGATTTTCCCATGCTACAATTTTGATCTCTTCACTTTTAAACCTGAGAAACAAATTTCTTCAGTGAATTCGAAATCTGCCAACACTTGAACCATTTCCATTGACAATCAAAGTAAGAGAGAGCCTCACAAGCAACATGATTGCTTATGTGAACTTCAATACCTAGCAAGATACTTGGCCCTTTCAGCTTCTTCCCATGCTGCTGCACGAGCTCCCGTGGCACTTCCGGCCAGGTGGTCCTCCTTCGACACTGTCTTAGTCGAAGTAGATGCATCACTTGCTTCCTCTTCCTTGCCGGCCCATGCAGCTATGTTCGTCTTGCCCAATTGCTGGCCTAGCACGAGTATCTCCCTCCTAGTGGTTCTTCGTTGCTCCTTCTCCGGCACCTCCCTAATGCTCTGTTGTTCCTCATTGCCAGCAGCTGGGTATGTCTGAGTTGAACATGTAGCTGTTTTTTGCAGCGTCGACGGTGAAGATGTTCTGATGGGCGTTCCTGTTCGAGAAGGCTCTTGGCTTGCCACAGGAGTCATTTCTGTACCCATATCCCTCATAGACACAGCCCTGACAGTGGCTGCTGGTGTCATAAACGTCGTAGCACTCTGAGTAGATGTCGATAAATCGTGCCAACTTTGATTAGCTGCAGAGAATCAAGACACATTCATAAAGCCAAGATGAATTCGGAATGTGTAAAAGTAAAACAACAGTAAGAACAAATCATGTAATCTTTTATCATATTCACTAGAATTTGTTTGTCTCTATCTCTCTTTACTCCTCATTGCTTCCACAGTCTCTAACCTATTCAATTTGTCTAATAATCAATCAAAATGTACAGGACAAAATGTACATTTCTGAAAAGAAACAACTTTAAGTCAAATCATAGAATTCCTTACACTTGGTAATTTTCTATCTTGCTAGTCGAGAAGAAGGGTTTCATAGTTATTCAGTTAACAGTAGCAGATGGCAACGTTCCCATTATTTGGGAACCTGAATTTTACACTTAAAGTTTTCATTTCACTAGATAAATCTGAAATTCAGGAAGCATCAATAAAGACAAGAAGCAGGAAGTTAGAAAGAACATCTACAACTCCAGAGAGCAGCAGATAAAACGAACAAAATGATTCTGAATAGGCAGGTTTAAATCTTCAAGAACCAAGAAGCTTAACAGAAGAGAAGTAAAGAAGCTATGGATGTTGGAGTTACCATCTGAATTGTCGAAGACAACCGCAGGCATGGCTGCTGAATCCGTCTCTTCCATCGCATGGTTCACGTTCACGTCCACTCTCTTGGTCTCGGCTTCCTCCACCGCGTCCAAAACGACCTTCGACGAGGCCTGACGAATTAAGCCTCCTTTCCTCGCCTGCCCTCCGCCACCGCCCTTGTTTCCGCCTCGGTTCGACGTCGGGCTCGCAATCCACTTCTGCGCATCGTCCCACTTCGACGGCGCTGGCTTCGAGAACGGCGGCACCAACCCCGCCGTGGCTGTCGACCGGTTCGACGGCAGTGACTGCGTCCTCTCCGCCTTCTGGAACTCGAATCCGGCGGACGCACTGTCCGATTCGAGGGCATCGTCCTCTTGGACCCTAATCCTCCCCGCGGCGATCGGAAGATCTCTCGATCTGTTCGGAATGGAGCACTCCACGTCCTTGCAACTGTCCGCCTCGCTTGCCCCTACAAGATTCCACCGCAGATCACTTCAATCAAAGCGCAAAAACCCAATTTGTTTTTTTTCTCAAAAAGGGGAGATCTTACTTCCGCTCTCGACCTCCGACAGTTCCGATCTCAACGAAGCCTTCGATTCCATCTCCTCATCTTCATTCCTCCTCCTCTCCACTCTGAGCAACACCTTCCGGAGCTTCTTCGGAGAGAACCCGCCGCCCTAAACCACAAAACAGTATCATAAACCCTATAATCCACACCTCGAGTGAGCTCAAAAATAGCGAGCAGAGGAAGAGCCTTACCTGCGCAACCAACGGCTTATGGATGCGTTCGTACTCCATGGCCAAGGCCTCGGATTGCAACTGTGATCAAAATGGGAAGAGCAAGAAAAGCAAGAAGCATTCGTGGAGAATGAGAAGCTACACCATCACAAACCACCTAACCGGGAGCTGCAAATTAGCGTCATGGACGCAGGCGCAGAGAGCTTGAGACTTCGCTAAGAATTTCTCTCCTTCTCCTTCTCCCTTCTTCCTTGGACCACGCACATAATGATAAGCAAAAAGCTTGCGGCAAATAACTCCAAATTCCTTTACAAACAAACCCAGCCTTTTTAATTTATTTCGATTCTGTTAAATTCAAACCTCCGAAAAGAGAAAGAAACAAGCGAAAAATGTATTTTGATAACAGCTCAAATTAATATAAAAAAATGAAATGCAAGACGACGACAAAATGAAATTTTCTGAAATATTAATGCATAAAACACAGGACATTAACTCATCATTTTTTTTATTTAATTCGTATTGATTGGCCATCGCTTGGCAGGGCCCCACCAACGTGGCCGGTTGGATCGGCGGAATCGAATTAATGGATGGATAGAGAACGAACTGAGTTGGATTTTCCATCTTTTTAGTCATCATTTAGGTGGCATTTTTTTATATAATTATTTATTAACAAGTAATCTCTAAATACTATTTAGTTGACTGAAAGAATCATTAGTAGGTGCATGTTCTTGACGGGGAACAAAACAAGGATTCAATTATGTCCGTGTGTGATGTGATTAGTACAGTTATGCAAAAGTTGGCAACTTTGGAGAAGAAACGAATCAATTGATAGTATTGAGATTGGAAATAAAGGATCGACTCGATTCGGTTATGTGTTCGCACATGGATGGTGTTCCAGTAAGTTAGAGCAAAGTAAGATTCATATCAAGTAATTTGTACTCTAAGTTATCTACTTAGCCCTTAAATGAGTAAAAATTAAAAAGTATCTTAAATTAAAATAAACATCAAATGAACATCTTTATTTATACATACAGCTACTATAACATCAAATGAACATCTTTATTTATATATACAACTACTATAACATGTAAAAACTATCCAATGACTATAACATATGAAAATTATCCAGTAATTATTACAATATATTTAGGATTAGTTTAGAATTTAATATTTATGTTTATACCATGTAGAAATTACTTCTACAACTATTTTAAAATGATTTTGATGAAGGTTTGATACTTTTGATAAAATTAGTAAATAATAGTTTGATACAATAAAGTTTAGAGACCCTAAATTCAGTTCGATACTCAGCTGCGGCATATTATTGAAAATTTTTTCCTTAATGGATATCAAACATGAGAATATTGGCTATTAGAATGAACATCCCTGTACACTTTCCCGATTTACCCTAGCGGCTAGTGAAAATTTTTATGAGTTGTGTCGGTCGTCCCAGGTTCGACTATTTTTTAGAGACCCTAAATCCTAAACTCGATCTAAATAGTTATAGTAGCTACCGATAACTTCTACACGTCGTAATAACTGTTCGATAACTTTTACACGTTGTAGTAACTACTGATAGGTTCTACACAGTGTAAACCCTAAATGTTAAATTCATCGTAAATACATTATAACAGCTATTACGTTGCTTCTACACGTTATAACAACTGTAAAGATAATTTTTATTACAGCAACTATAAAGATAATTTTTATATGTTGTAATAGTTGTTGGTAATTGCTACAATCGTACTGAGTCCAGGAATATTTTGACGATAAACATATTAAAGGATGTCCTTTGGACGCCCTGAGTAATAGTAATTAAGTAGTTTGTACTTGAGTTACAACTTGAGCTCTCCAATCTCACTGATAATATTCGGGCTCTTTAATTTGGGCTGAAGAGATAGTAAATCGGGCTATAGTTAAGCCGCCTATTACGTAACCGGCCTTTTAACAGATCGATTGAGGTTCGATTTCAAAATAGGCTGAGCTCAGAACCCTAAACCCCTCCCCGATTCTTCCTAGTCTCCGTCTCTTCCCATGGCCTTCCTCTCCGCCTCGCGCCGCCACTTCTCTCTCTTCTGCCACCTCCGTCGCGGCCTCTCCACAGTTGAGAATGCATCCGGTCCCGCTGGAATCACCGCAGCCGTCGCCAAGTTTCGCCTCCAGAAGGAATTCGACCCCGACCGCGCTGTCTCCATTCTGTCCGCCATCGACGCCAAATCCTCCCCGGTGACCACCTCTCGCTACGCCTTGGAGCTCACCGTCCGCCGTCTCGCACGCACCGGCCGCTTCTCTGACGTCGAAGCCCTCATCGAATCCCGCAAGTCCGAGGCTACCTCCCTCTCGGAGCCTTACGTCGCTTCTTTAATCCTTTCCTACGGCTCCGCCGGCATGCTCGACCACGCCATCCGGACCTTTGACCAGGTGCCGACGCTCACTTCTGCTCCCCACTCCGTTTTGTCCTTCAACGCTCTCCTCTCGGCCTTCATTCGCGCAAAAAAGCCCTTTCGAGTGGCAGGTCTTTTCTCCAAGCTTTCGGAGGAGCACTCCATCGCGCCCGATTGCGTCTCCTATGGCATCCTCATTAAATCTCTCTGCCTCACAGACAACGTCGCCAAGGCCTTGGAGACGTTGCAAGAGATGGTGGAGGTTAAACAACTCGAGCCGACAATCATCATCTACACCACACTTATCGATTCTATGTACAAGAAAGGGAAGCAGGAGGAAGCCGAGGAGTTGTGGAAGAAGATGATCGAGAAGGGTTGTGTGCCTGATCATGCTGCTTACAATGTGAGAGTTATGCACAGGGCGCTAAACGGAAAGCCAGAGGAAGTCCTTGAGCTGATCAAGGAGATGGAAGCTGCCGGCCTCGGGCCCGATCGCTTCACCTATACTTATCTCATTACTTGCCACTTCAAAGCCGGCCAACACAAAGATGCAATACAGGTATACAGGGGACTAAGGAAGAAAGGTCCAAAACCGAATGCGAATATGTTTAAGACTTTGCTGACACATTTGTGCCAGAATGAGGATTTCGACACTGGGTTTGCAGTGTTCAAAGATAGCTTGAGGTTTAATAAAGTCCCGGACTTTGAGACAGTGAAGCTCTTGGTGTGTGGTCTGGTTAAGGTAGGCAAGGTGCAAGCAGCAAAGCAAGTAATCGATAAGGTGAAGAAGCGGTTCCCTGAAAATTTAGTTCAGGGATGGAAGAAGGTGGAAGAGGAGCTTGGATTGAATGCAGAGGTGGAAGTACCAAAAGAAGCAGATGCTGCTTAATGCGATCGATTCTTTGTTCTTGGCTTCCATAGAGTTGTCCATTGAAGTATTCTGTGCCAGGATAGACGTGGAATTGAGCATGGAAACCGCCTTCTTCAAGTCCTCCATTTTCATCAGACTTCAGACTGCATCTGATGCTAATGTATCATTTCATAGCTCAATAAGCGTAAGGATATTGTTCTTTCACTTGCTATATTTGATGTGTTCCTGCAACTTTGGGTTGATTGGCTTAGATCATGTGTGCCTTGGTTTATCAATGGATCCGATATTTTTGTTGTTCTTGATTTTTTGCTGTTTAGTATTAAGGGAAATGACTTGCAGCGCGAGAGAATTTCACGAAATTCTCAGCGACACAGTCAGCAATCCCATGTGGTAGATGAGAAAAGACATCCCATTGCTTACAAAGTAATCTCCACGAGAAACCCTAATCTCGCGCGCCAATTTTCTCCTTTCCACATTTTCTATTGCGGTCATTTTCTCCTTTCCAGATTTTCTCCTTTCCAGAGCATCCCTTAACCTCCGCTGTTCGCCGGAGACTAAGAGGAGGAGACGCTGCAGGTTCACGGCATCGGCGCCATCCTTCTCCTTTCCAGAGCATCCCTAAACCTCCGCTGTTCATCAGAGCCTAAGAGGAGGAGACGCTGCAGGTTCACGGCATCGGCGCCATCCTTCTCCTTTCCAGAGCATCCCTAAACCTCCGCCGTTCGCCGAAGCCTAAGAGGAGGAGACACCGCAAGTTTATGGCATCGGCGCGATCCTTCTCCTTTCCAGAGTATCCCTAAACCTCCGTCGTTCGTCAGAGCCTAAGAGGAGGAGACACTGCAAGTTTATGGCATCGGCGCGATCCTTCTCCTTTCCAGAGTATCCCTAAACCTCCGCCGTTCGTCAGAACCTAAGAGGAGGAGACGCCGCAAGTTTACGGCATCGGCGCGATCCTTCTCCTTTCCAGAGCATCCCTAAACCTCCGCGATCCACCAGCCCCCTCCAGAGCTTCACCTGACATCAAGTGGCAGTAGGTATCATCTCAACTCTACGTGTCATAAATTTCCTTTTTTTCGTGCGATCGCCATCGCCTTGATGTCGCGAGTACTATCGAGATCGATTCAATTCACCTTTTGTGCAAATTAAAGGTTTAGGGATGGATTCTGGCCTATGCCGGTTATGCTTTATGTTTCTTAAAATTGTATAACTATATTATTAACTACTGCATTGTTCGCTTAGAATATTCTTTTGTTTGAATTTAGGTTGTCAAATTGTTATGGAGCAAGAACTAGTCAAAATGTAAGTTAACGCATAAAATTTTTTGAATTCAAAATTTGGTACTATTATATCTAACAATTGGTAGTTTTGGTAAGAATTTATCATTTTATATTTTATTTGTATTATGTTCTTATATGGATGATCATAATTATTATTAATCTTCTCTTTTTTATTGGTAGGTTGTAGTTGAAAAAGTTGCAAATTGTTATGAACTTGCAAATTGTTATGAAGTCAATTGTATCCAAGGATCACAGTGGTCTAATAAGTGAACGTCAAAAACATAAGGTACAAATATTTGGTTGAATATTTGGTTGTGCTGTGCTTGAATATTTGGTTGTGATGTGCTTTAATAAGTGAACATAAAAAACATAAGTTACTTGGTTTTCATTTTCTTGCAGAATTATAGTGAAGAATCCGAGGGCCAACATCTTCGAATCTTCGAATCATTTTCTTGCAGGATTTGGTTGTATGCTTGAATTTTAGCTGAATCTCGTTATTCTCTTTCCTATGCTGGAAAAGACATTTTATTGTACTAAACAATGCTCTTGTTTTTGGTTATGCTGTGTTTGAAGATTTTTTATCCCTCTTATCTTGAATGATATGCTGCAAACATTCTAAGATTTCTCTAAATTGTGGTTTATCAGTTTTGTTATCTCAACCTATTTTTTCGTGCAACATTCTATGGTTTGGAGTAGTTGTTCAAGATAAAGACCATAAATTTGCAGCTTTAGTTGTCATAACATGGTGATGAAGCATTCAGATCCTACTGCTCATGCTGAGATAACTATGATAAGGGATGTTAAATGCCTTAAATTGTTGCATGGGATGTGAAATGGAGGCCAGCAACTGGGAATACCACTAGCAAAGAATGTATGGGATATCTAGCAGTATTGTTGGGAAATGGTTCTCTGGAAATGTATGCCAATAATTTGACTTGATCAATTTTTTCATCATTAATCATAAGTCAATATCTTATTGCCCTTCTCTTCTTATGTTCCCTATTCATTTCTTCTTTTGATGCAGGTGGGATCCTCTGCCTGGGAATATCATTTTTTAAAATTAACACCTTGGTCCTTTGCCTGGGAATAACATTTTACGGAATGCATTTTTCCATTACATTTCATTTATAAATTGAACATTGAAATGGTAATCTTATAATGGTTATACTTTCAGGTGCTTGTAAGGAAATTTTCTATACAATGTTCCACTCAAGGTATTAAACTTAGTTATGTGATTTTGAATTTTGTTCCATGCTACATGCTACAAAGTGTTCAGTTATGTCTGCTAAAAGATATCTGAAAAACTTACAAGGAGTATATAATTCATTTAGATTCTATATTTACTCAGTAGTTTAATTGTTTGCTTGGGCTTGAGAGGCAAGGTACTTAAAGTTACTGCAATAGATAGATATCCTTTATCATTACAGTACAACCTTAGAGAACTATGCCATATTGCTAGAGACTTAATGAGCTGAGAGTTAAGCTGGGCTGGAACGTATGCATCATTCATTTTTGGAATTCAACATCTACCATGCTCATTTTTCATGCCTATTTAAGGTGGGATTATCTGATGGGAGCTCTTATCTGATTCACTATTCACTACTTTTGTATCATTCATTATCCATCGGAATGCTAGTCACACTTCCCTTCTAAAGAGTAAAGAGCCAGCTATCTACTGATGCTCTGCTCTGTTGAGCTCTCTAATCCAGCCCAGTTTTGACTAAGTTTAATTCCAGTGTAGCAAGTTTCCTCAGTAGAGCCCTACCATTTCCTCAGTAGAGCCCTACCAGCCCAGTTTTTAGTCTGTAGTCTATAAAATTACATGCTATGAACTAGTAGTTGTTTATTAGAGGATATTTTACATCCTTGTTTATCGTAAGATTCTTATTCATCCTATTCCATGTATTACTTGTATACAACAACATATAAATTAGGTGATTTATTGCAAACTAATCTTTGGCTCTACAATTATAGACTATCGTTCTATGGAGCTGCCGCCATGTCACAGAGAATGACCTCAACAATCTCGTCGATAAGTGTTGTAAACTCAAATCGATCAATGTTTGGCGCATGAAGGTTACGCGAATTGCTTGCCATCAACCCTACTTTGGAGTCAAAACCTCTCACTCAGCATTTGGGACGAGTTCCGCGAATTGGACAACAACCTCTCACTCACGCGAGAAAGGGGAGGGGGTAGTGAAGAGTATAGCTAGATGAAAGGGCAAAGAGTATAGCTGTTGCAGTGTAATGTTGTTGCAGTGTAAAGTGTAGCAAGTCAAACTGACAATTCTTCCTTCCATTGTTACAATGTTAGTCTATTAAACAGAAATGTATGCATGATTCAACTAAGAATGATTTCCCTAGTTGCAAATGTTCCATATCCATTGCTACATGCTGAAATATTACCAATCATAGCTGAAATATCATTGTTGTATGATACTTTCTGAAAAGTTTTACCAGATTTTACACCAGATTTTCAATTTTACATCAGATTTTGCATGGAGCTAAACATCGATCTTAAAAACAAGTGCATGGATCTTACATCAGATTTCACCAGCACAATTTCATTGATCAATTACTTCCTGTGTTCTAAACATGGATCTTAAAAACAAGTGCATGGAGCTGTAAGCTAATGTCTTGAAAACCACTACTTGTATATGTGAAACATAGACAATCAAAGTGTACAATGGTTCCTATATCTGAAACGGATACAAGTGCATCGATGCTTCTTCCCATATTTTGTTGATCCCTTTCTGAAATATCATACAACAATGGTTGCAGCAACAATGAAGACAATAATGATTACAGCAACTCATTATTCAGACAATATTAAAATATCATAAGACAAAAAAATATAATATTGAAGTATCATAACAACATTGAAGCTAGAAACTAAATTGTTCTTTCATTACATAAATCACTGATAAGATACAGTATAAAGTTAGAAAGTTCTTTCATTATATAAATAGTTAGTTGTTTACATCAACCACATCAAAATCATCACAATCCAAGTAAATACAACTACAGTGATAGCAAGTTTAAACTTCCTATTAAGTGAACATATTTCATTACTCAACTTCATAGTAAGAGAGTTGTTCACATCCTCCAAGAGATCATTGCAATTACTTGCACTCTCATAACTATTAGATTTCTTCAATTCATTAATCTCCATCTGTAATTTCTTGTTTTCCCTCTTCAAATCATTAATAATTGTTTAGTTCTCTCTGAAAATTCTGGGTCATGCCATAAGAAGAAGCCGCATCCCTTTTCCTGAATATCGAATATTATTAATAAAAAATCCAATAATTAAAAACATATAAATACAATTAATTTCGAAACAATTTTATAAATAAAGAAAACTCACTCTAAAATTTGGACATGAAAAAAATCATCTTCCTGGATTAGTTTCCTTCCATGATGTCCAAAGAGGAGCTCTCAACCCACAATAACATAATATATGGGGGATTTCACCTTGTTCATTATTCATGCGTCTTCGAATACCAAAACAAGTTGCTGATGAAGAGCTAGCTGCCATGAATATTTGATCCTTTATCCTACAATTTTTTTATATCAAAAGATTAGTGAATCATACTTTCTATTTCATATCGTTACCATACAAATTTTGGTACATCAATATACTGCTTATGAGAATATAGTTCTTCACAAATGGTATGTACGATTTCAGGCAGAAAAATTTAGGCACATCTAAGCTTGCCGCAAGTCCTATATATGCAAATAAGTTTAACTTAATAGATCAAACTGGTGCCTGATACTCATAAAATACAATGTCAAGAGGTAGAAAATAGATACACATGCGCTAGAACTATAAAACATATAATAACTAAATAGGAGATTGCTTCAAGAACCCTAGAGCCAACAAGGGAATTATGAATCAGATTTTTGCCAACTCATTTGTTTTTTTTTGACTAAATCCTAAACCCTACAATACTGCAGTCTAGGTAAATATATAATTACTTTGTTTTTGGATCGAAGGATGGCAGATCCACTCGTACAGTTTCAATATTGGGTAAAAGGGTTCATAAGTCTCTGAAAAAAAAGTTACACCCACATTATATTGTCACAAATTGCTAAGATCATGATCGGCAACTAGGAAGAAGAAAAGAAGATTACAACTTGCATCCTTTATTGTCAGTCACAAAGAACATAAATATGAAGAAACTTAACAATACTACTTGAAAAATGAAAAAATTGACACTAATATTAAAGGTGGCTAAAGATTATACCTTACAGATGCCTCAACAACTAGGATGCTCCTCTTAGGCTCTGGAGGGGGCGGAGGTTTAGGGATGCTCTGGAAAGGAGAAGTATCGCGCCGATGTCGTCAACTTGCAGCGTCTCCTCCTCTTAGGCTCCGGCGAACGGCGGAGGTTTAGGGATGCTCTGGAAAGGAGAAGGATCGCGCCGATGCCGTGAACTTGTAGCGTCTCCTCCTCTTAGGCTCCGGCGAACGGTGGAGGTTTAGGGATGCTAAAGGAGAAGGATCGCGCCGATGCCGTGAACTTGCAGCGTCTCCTCCTCTTAGGCTCTGGCGAACGGCGGAGGTTAAGGGATGCTCTAGAAAGGAGAAATCTCGCGCCGATGCCGTGAACTTGTGGCACACAAGATCGTCGCAGGAGAAAATCTAGAAAGGAGAAAATGGCCGAAGATCGCCGCACTTGCGCCGCAGGGGATTAGGGAAAGTCGGGCTTCGTTTCTCTAGGGTTTCTCGTAGGGAACCCGTCGGGGATCGCCACAATTGCGATCTCGCATCATTGACCGTCGATTTCGATGGGTTCACCGTTGCCGGCCATCCTGACGAGTTCACCGTCCTCCCAAGGTATAGTTTGATTCGGGACGACAATCAGAGGCCGCCGGTGGTGTCCGATCGTCGATCGAATATGTACACATTAGCTGAACGTCATTCACTCTCCCATTCACTCTCTCAAATTCACTCTACCAATCATTATTTGCCGTTGATTTCCAATGGCTTCGTGTCACCTGCTCAACTAGTTGACACAGATTCACACTAAGAGATTAGTTTGGACTGGATTGAGATGGTTTATCAAAAGTTAAGATAAAATAATATAATGGAGACACAAATATGCATGACAAGCAGCATAGTTAACCAAATCCGGTACCACAAATATCTTTAATTTTCTATTTTGTTTTTAAAGTTGGTTAAAAACATAAACGTGTGCATGATAAAAGTTAATTACTTTAAAATTTGAATTAAAAAAATTAGAAAAAATTGCCATGGAAAATTTTAGGCATCTCCAATTAGACCCGATCACTGTTCAAAATCGACCGTTCATGAGGGTCAACCCTTAACCTTAACCGTCTAACACAGTTACGGTTCACAGTTCGAAATTGTCGGTTTAGTGTTCGGTTCATGATTTGTGACTATTTGAGATTATTATATTAAAACAATTAAAAAATTAAAAATTAAAATATATTAAAAAGGGATGTGCACTTATTTAAGTTGTCTACGTATCCCCTTGAGGCATAGGAGAATTAAAGTCTACGTATTTCTTTTACATTTTTATCCTTTTACATCATTCACTTCCATTTCCTCCCGTTCCTGTTGTATTCGTTCATTTGGTATCAAATTCTTTGACTTCGTCTTCTAAAAGTTTCATTCCTTGGATTCTTTTCTCCATTCTGGTCCAATCGTCGAGTAATGCTTAAGCTTCCAATGAGTCAGAAAATATAGTTGATCATCATTCATCTAATATGTTACCGCTGGCACTGAACATCTGCTCCACAACAACAGTTGACACTGGACAAGCTAAAATTTATTTGGCAATCATAGAGAGAACAGGAAAGCTTTGAGCATTTTGTGACCACCGCTTTAGGATATTAAAATTTTCGCTATCTGCTTCATTAAAATCAAAAGAAATCGTAAAATAATTCTCCAATTCTTGTGTGGAACTTGAGGATCCTCATGAACATCTCATCAGTTCTTTTAATTGAAGTTGTGCTTTTGTAAGTTTTAAATTAGTACTAATAGTTTATTGTGTTTCAAAAATATTAATTTGTATTCTATGTTTTATATAATATTGATTATAAATATCATATAAATAATTTCTAATATTATATATAATATTAACTGGATCAAGGAAAAAAATAATCTTTAATAAGAATTAAAAAGTCATAATATAAAGTTAACATTTCCGGTAAAACTTTTAATTTAAATCTAGGATCTAAAGCAAATGCAATTAAATAAATTTCAAAAATAAAATAAAAATATTTTTCCTATTAGTTTTCATAGCTAATATGCAAAAAGTTAAAGCTTCATTATTAATATGTTCATTAGACTAATACTATACTAGAAAAATTCATTAAAACTAAATGAGCAGTAGGATAATAAACACTGGATAGTTGTTCAATTACATCGTTAAATACTTTTAAATTTCACAAATATTACTATAAATATTTCATTATTGTAAAAATAAATATACATTAGTATTACTATTTTGAGCAAAAAATAAACTTAATAATTCTTTATATTGAAATAAATCTTGTAATAATTGATATGTTGAATTCCAAAGTGTTGGTACATTACTTGGAAATTTTTTAGGTTTTATTCCATTAGCTTTACAAAACCTACCTCATTATTTCATCATAGATGGATGCAATCATAAATATGAAATTGTAATTCTAATTGGTTTAAAAGTTTTAATCTATCTTGAATACATAAATTTAAAACATGATATACACAACGAATATGAAAAAATAAACTACCAATAACAGGTTGGTAAAATAAATTTTAGTTCTTTTATAGAAGCGGTATTATAACTAGCATTATCTAATGATATTGAAAATACTTTATGAGTTAATCCATATTTTTTTAAAATTAAATATAATAATTATTCAATATTATTGGCAGTATGCGATTCATCAAAAATTCTATAAGCTATCAATTTTTTTCAGAGGATTCAAGAGGTATCGATCCAATAGCAAGTCACACCCATATAATAATGAGTTTGCCAATGATCACTCTGAATATCAAAATTAAAAAAAACTTATTATTTAACGTACTAAATTCATCAATTAAATTCTTATTTTCTTATTGTATTAATCTTTTAATTGTACGAGTAAGTGTAATCCTAGGAACACATTTAGCATATAGATTAAGAGATTCTTTAAAAAAAATCTTCAAATATGCATTTAAATCCAAAACTAAAAGAAAGATATTCTATGGAGACAAATTTTGCTAATGATTCTCTTAATTTATTATCTGAATATAAAAATAAATCGGAATCAGTACTACAACCGTTAAAAAATCTAGATAATTGTGTTTGAGTGAATAAGTCTTTGGTTGTTGTTGTACACTAGTAGTCCTTATGAACCAGGACAATACTGAGTCTCTAGATGCTATAGCTACACTTTGACTCATTTACCGACTCAATTAGGGTTATCAGGTAATGAGATTGAGTGTAATAACGAAACATATATGAGTTAGTGAATTATAGGCGGAGATTCATCACACACTCATGAGTGTGGATATCCTATTCAATATATTATTTTGTAGTGTATGAGTCTCTTATCAGAGTTACGAGATTGCCTTTAGGAAAGAAGTTTCCAAGTTACGCATTCATTGTCACTAAGATACATTATATAGTTGTCGAATCTATATAATCCTCGATGTACCAATGGTTGTAGATTTGACCAGAATATATGAGATGAATGGGCAATACTGTACCTTAATCACAATTGGCAAGTTCTTATAGGCACTATTCAGTAATGATAGATCGCTTGCGTTGCTAGAGGGGGGTGAATAGCAATTTTCGAATCTCTTCTACCTACACGGTTAGTTTGCACAGCGGAATATACAATTAAACAATAAAACAAAAATTAACCAATGCTAACAATGAAGATTTACTTGGTATCCACCCCGGACGGGTGACTAATCCAAGAATCCGTCGGTGGATCAATCCCCGGATAACCTCCGGCTAGCCCTGGTCGCTCCTTGTGGGTGGAGAAACCTCACCACAATACCTTGGACACTATCTGGGTACAAAAGACTACTAACTCACTTTACTCAAGCGAGTTTCGTCAAGAAACGAAAGCATGAAACGAGCCCCTTTAAATAGGGCTCGAATCTGAAACAGTCGCTACCAGTCGACTGCCTGGTCCCACTCAGATTCGACCGTTGCTGTACAACGTTCGAATTTGACAGTTGTCCCAGTCGACACCAGTCGACTGCCCCCATGGCAGTCGACTGGTCCAAGCCTAAGCCTAGGGTTTCACTCCCCGAGTACATGTCACTCCGCACTCGAACCCTCCCGGCTTAGCCCCTGAGTACAAGCATTCATACTCAGACCCTCACAACCCGGTTGACTCTTCACAAACAGCCTCGACTGTTGCCTTCACGCCCTCTTCATCTTCGGCCCTCGTCCCTCGGATGAGCACGCAAGCCTCCAGCTTGCTTCCATGCCACCCTTCACGTACGCCTCGAAGTCCGCGCCCCTCGGCTCATCATCCCTGCTATCCAACGGTCCCTCGGATGTGCACGCAAGCCTCCAGCTTGCCTCCATGCCATCCTTCACCTGAAGACATTAACCAAGTCCATGTGTACCTGTACACTTGCACACTCATGTACACATATTAGTCCACAATAAACCCTAACTTAACTATATTGACCGCACACATCAAAACCCCATGAGATCCAGATCATCTCAGGGCTGATTGCCCCAACAATCTCCCCCTTTTTGATGTGTGGCAATATGTTAAGTTAGGTAAACATAACAACAATAGTAATAAACAATAGCAATAGCATTTGAAAATCAAAGCATAACAAACAAGAGGTAACCTCCCCCGTAACCTATGCTTTCTCCCAAATTTGAATTCTCATTGCTAATCCCAAGTTAAGTTCTACCCAACTTAACTTCATAAGCAACAACACCACGTTGAGTTATACCCAACTCAACACTTAACACAAGTCAAGTTCTCCCAACTTGACACCCAAGTATCACAAACCAACCAAAGTTAAGTTTTAACCCAAACCTAACTTAACACCCAAGTTCTCCCCCTTTGACACCATCAAAAAGATTGCCCCAAGCAATCCTACCCCTGGTGCCAAATAGAACTTACCAGATTTCTGAAAAACCCCTCAGAAATCACAAAACCACAATCTGTCCACACCAGGGCAGTCGACTGATACGCCTGTTTCTGAAATTCCAGCCGAATTTCAGAAACCCCTAGAAAATTTTAGAAAATTTCAAAAAATATAAAATTTTGCAAACACGTTTGTTAGGATATACTCTATCCTAGAGAAATATTGGTTCATGAAAAACAACAAACGTGTTTGACTTTTGGTACAGACCTCAAAATGCTCAAAAATTTTCACTTATGTATCAACTTTCAATTCAATCCATTCTTCTATGTGTTTGCCATCCCTTATCATCATTATCCCACACATAGAATGGTTCTCAAACCTCCCCTTTTTCTCTCTTAACTCTAGATTATCATGAAAAACATCCTTTCCCATGCCCTTATCTATGGAAATCCCATCATTTAATTTTCAACCAATATAAACAATATAGAATTTCAAACCATATCATGAAAACATATATAAAGATCATAACTTAAAACCATAGCATTTTATCAATACAATTTTCTAGTTTCAAATAAAACTCAAATCATGTATCATAAAACAATAATCAACTCATGTATCAAAGCATAGATAAAATGAAGCAAACCAAATCATGACATAAAACCACATAACATAGCATGAATAGAAGTGTATCATACATGGAATATAAAAACTGTCATGAAATAAAAAACATGAGAAAGTAGCAAGGGCTAGAGCCCTGAAGTCATCCAAATGATACAAGTTCAGAATAAGAAGTGTTTGAGAGGTATAATGATACATCAAATAACAACACTCTCAACACTAAACTACTCTAAAAGCTGCACCATCCTGTCAAATCATGTCGTCGTCGCCGCCTAGAGGAGGAGGAGGAGGAGGGGCCTGATAAGCGAGATGCAGCTGTCGTAGCATCTCGTACATGTCATCCTGTCGGCTCCGGAATCCCTGACAGAATTCCGTGAGGTCATGAACCTCCTCCTGGATCATCGTCTCCGTTTGCTGGACTCCGTGGATCTCCTCACGGATGCCATGAACTTCCTCCTGAAGCATGTGAACATCTGATCGGAGCTGAGTAAACTCCGCACGTTTAAGCATCTCTGCAGGCTCCTCATCTGAGCTGGACAACTCTGGACGCTCCGTCCAGACAAATGCCCTCTGTCGACTCTGAATGCCTGCCAAGGATAGCTGATGTGTACCGATCTGGTCATAATCCTTGGGCAGGTGCCAAACCTGACCGCTAGACACTCGGACACCCCGAGACTGAAAGAACTAGGTCAAGATGTGACAAAAAGGCATATATATTTTTCCATTAACACTCTGGAAAAAATGGACAATGGCTGTGAACACTTGCAAGGAAACATCAACATCTATCCTCCTCTCTAACGCGTACATCATCACCAAGTGGGGTAGTCAAATCCTTACCCGCCCCTTGGTGACAATGGGTAGTATGCATTCTATGACAATTTTGTACAATACATGACTGAATAAACTCATGGATTTGGCATTAAAAGTGCGCTCTGACTCATGCCTATGTCTTCTAAAATAATGCATATGAATCTGGTCAACGGAGATATCAGGGAGGGAGAGCGGCTCAACAATGGTAGGAAAATAAACAGAAGCATTATCTGATGCCCTACACTCTAAAAATCTAGCTAGAGCCATGGGTGAGAATGGAATGGTGACCTCGACCACCATGGACTCATAAAGGTGATGATTAGAGTCAATGCAGGTCAGATTGGCATAAAACTCCTTACATAAGTCAGTGTTGATGTCATGTTGACAGTAAACCAATTTGTCTAACTTAAAATGCTTGATCATTTCGGTGATTGAATTAGACTTTTCTTGGAAGTCGGATTTGTTAAGGTATCGGCAGTTCATTACAATGAACTTATTATCATCAAACCTCTTCCTACATTCCACCGACCTAAACCTAGATGCTCCTGACTGGCATGAGGATCCCTCACCTCGTGGTCGCTTAGAGTCCAAACTACAATTGATAAACCCATGCATGCATACCAAACCACCCCCCATAACGGAAAATGACATAGAAAACATGCAAAAATCGTTACATTAGTTCCAAATCACAGTTTAAATGAAAACATTGACCTATTTAAGCTCTTACCTTTTTCCTATGCGTTTCATGATGTTAGTGAGGAGATCTACACTTGAGAGAAGGAGCTTTCACCAACCCTAGGAGTAGATCCGGAGTGAAGGAGGGCTTAAGAGGGGTTTTTAGGGCTCAGGAGAGGCTGAGAACGGAAGAGGAGCTTGGGAGAGGAAGGATTGCCGGGGTGGCACGCCAAAACCCTAGGTTTTGGCTGCCCCCTGCGCGCCTTTTTCTTTTATTAAACTCGCATACCAGTCGACTGGTAAAACTCACAGAAAGTTCTGTGTTATGGACCAGTCGACTGATACCTGAAATTCTAGTTTTTCAGTCGATTTTCAGAAATGCATAACTAATTCCATAAATCTCCAAAAAATCTGAAATTTCGTGGAGAGATTTGTGGATCCTAGCTCTACTTGGAAAAAATATGATTTCAAATAAAATCACTCCAGATCCCAAGATTGGTACATTTTCCAAAACTATCTAAATTTGACTATTTAAACTCAACTCAAAGTTCTAATTTAAACCTCTTCTTGATGCTTCATCTCATATTCATCCATAATACATTACTAGCATCAAGTTATATGACATTACACTTTAAAATCAATTTCTCTCAATTATAATCCAATTTTTAATCTTTTACTCCATAATTCTCCCTTTAGTGTGTCAATTAGTATTAAGGCTAACCTTAGCCCTTTAAACCTTTTGGCACAGTTTATAGCCTATCTAGTCTTCTAGAAGGAAACCACCTGAGATCCATTGATCATGGATCCCATTCTGGCTTCTATAGCTCTCCCTTGAGCTCTTAGCCCTAGTTACCTCCCTAGGTAACTCATCTACAAAGGCAAAAACCACACCGGTGCTCTTCCAGTGCTTCTTGAGCTTCCACTATCACGCTCTTGACTCTATAGACCTTTTTCTTGGTCAATTCTTTTTCTTTTCCTTTAAATGATTTTTCTTTGCCATTTTGATCTTTTCTCTACCATAGTTATAGAGCACCCTTGAATATACCATTTTACTATCATTTGTCTTCCTAGGGTGGTATCCTAAATCCGGTCTACCATTCCTAAGAGGTTGATCTTTTTGCATCATACTTGACCTCTTGGACCCCCTAATGAGTCTATCCAGGATTTTCTCCAATTTATCAAGTTTTACTTTTAACACTTGATTTTTCCTTTTCCAACTTCCTAACCTTAGGATCATTAGACCTAATTTGATCATTTCTAGGTCTACCCGTTTTTCTAGGCACATCCCTCCCTTTCTTAGGATTTATGCCTTGATCCTTAGGTTTTGTAGTCCTAGGTTTATCATGAAACATAGAATGTTTTGTGTTTTGGCACGTAAGAGTGTTTCTATTCCTATCATGATATTTAAAGCCAAAATTACGTCTAGGCAAGCAATCATTTACATTTCTAACATTCATGGAAACATTTTGAGCATAAGTAGAGTTAGGGATTACCTCCCTTACCCTTGAGGCTCCCCCTTGATGTGTGCTCCTCTTCCTTTCTTCTTTCTCCCATTTTCTAAGGTGGTCCATCTTCTTGAGCTCTCCTTTCCTTGGACATTTTGTATGGTAATGCCCTAGCTTCCCGCATGTGAAACATCGAATGTTCCTTCTTTTCTTTTGAACTTCCTCATTCCTACAACCCACGTTAGATTTAAAGGAACTTGAAATAGGTTTAGATTTTACCTCTTTTTTACCTTTTGGACACTTATCTTTGTAGTGTCCCTTTTTGTGGCACCCAAAGCATATAATGTGTTCCTTTTTCCTTGCTTTGGTGGAGGTAGAGGCTTCTTCTTGTTCTTGTATGATTGAGGGTCTCTCCTCCCCCTCAATACTTGATGTTGATACTTCCTCTTCTTCTCTTGAGGAAGTTGATGATTTTTCACTTTCTAGTGCTCCTTCACTTGATGAAGTTGACACTTCTTGGTCTTCTTGGATTCTTGCACTTGTTTCTTCGGGCTACTCTACTAGTTGAGCTTGTGTAGGGGTCTTATGAATTTCTTCCAATTTATTCCATAACTCATATGCATTCTTATAATTCCCTACATCACTCAAAATATTAGTAGGCAAAATATTAACCAGAATATTGATTACCTTCTCATTGGCCCTTGCTTGTTCTTGTTGCTCCTTGGTCCAATACCTAGGTCGGAGCTTCTTTCCATGCTTGTCCTTAGAGGTCTCGAATGGCTCTTCTAGCACCATTACGCACTCCCAAACCATGCCGAGCCACATCTTCATTCTATCTTTCCAATATGCAAGTCTTCATGCTCGTATGGTGGTGGTGAGTTGATATCTTCCCCAAGTTTGTCTTCCATGGTTCTACTTCCTCTAGCGTATGCTCCCTCGGCGGTTAGTCCGATCAAGAGCGGTCCTTCGCTCTGATACCAATTGATAGATCGCTTGCGTTGCTAGAGGGGAGTGAATAGCAATTTTCGAATCTCTTCTACCTACAGGTTGTTTACACAGCGGAATATACAATAAAACAAAAACTAACCAATGCTAACAATGAAGATTTACTTGGTATCCACTCCGGACGGGTGACTAATCTAAGAATCCATCGGTGGATCAATCCCCGGATAACCTCCGGCTAGCCCTCGTCGCTCCTTATGGGTGGAGAAACCTCGCCATAACACCTTGGACACTATCTGGGCGCAAAAGACTACTAACTCACTTTACCCAAGCGAGTTTCGTCAAGAAACGAAAGCATGAAACGAGCCCCTTTAAATAGGGCTCGAATCTGAAACAGCCGCTACCAGTCGACTGCCCCTGGGGCAGTCGACTGGTTCCACTCAGATTTGACCGCTGCTGTACAACGTTCGAATTTGACAGCTGTCCCAGTCAACACCAGTCGACTACCCCCAGGGCAGTCGACGGGTCCAAGCCTAAGCCTAGGGTTTCACTCCCCGAGTACATGTCACTCCGCACTCGAACCCTCCCAGCTTTGCCCCTGAGTACAAGCACTCATACTCAGACCCTCACAACCCGGTTGACTCTTCACCAGCAGCCTCGACTGTTGCCTTCACGCCCTCTTTATCTTCGGCCCTCGTCCCTCGGATGCGCACGCAAGCCTTCAGCTTGCTTCCATGCCACCCTTCACGTACGCCTCGAAGTCCGCGTCCCTCAGCTCATCGTCCCTGCTATCCAACGGTCCCTTGGATGCTCACGCAAGCCTCCAGCTTGCCTCCATGTCATCCTTCACCTGAAGACATCAACCAAGTCCATATGTACCTGTACACCTACACACTCATGAACACATATTAGTCCACAATAAACCCTAACTTAACCATATTGACCGCACACATCAAAACCCCATGATCCTCCAGATCATCTCACGGCTGATTGCCCCAACACGTAATACATAGGGAATCATGGGATGCTGCTGCTAGATGCTATTATCATGATTCATTGGGTGCTAATCAGAATTAGTTCTGATATCCTATAATTAAGCAGTTGATCATAGGATAGGGTTACTAAGGGTATGTCGGGTTAATGGATGAGTATAGTCCTGAATCACAAAGAGTTGTGAACCCACTGTTGGTTGTATTCCTGAACCATTGAGGGTTACACAAGTATTAGTTTCCTTTTTTTTCGTTGAGAAAGGCATATTCAAGTAGTTGAATGTGATGAATAAAATTTGATGTGATCAAACAGTGAATAAATAAGTAAAGTTTGATATGATTAAATGTTATGATTAATAAAAGAGTTTATGAATGATATCCAGTCACTTGATACAAAGAGAATGGAAGAGTTCCACAAAGAGTTTGCAAATCAAATTTGTATTGTCGTAATAATAAGCAAGTGTACTCGTCACATCAATAATTTTGGATCATTGATATGATTATGATGGACTCATATCGTTGGGTTAAGATAGATAAAAGAAAAGGGCTAGATTCAATATATCAAGAGAAGAGAAATAAAAATTGTTTTTCTTTTTTTCCACCTCATCAAGTCAACCTCTTGATCTTTCTTTGGAGAAGTTGAGGAGATAACCTCTTGCTCTTCCCCTTAGAAAGTTTTAAATAGCCCTCCTTGAAAAAAAAATTAGATGACAATCAATTTCTCTTCTCCCTTGGAGTTTTTGAAAACCTACTCCTTCTTTACTTGAAGAATTCAACAACCCCTTGTGAACGGATGGTTGGGAAGCAATTTCCTCATCTTTGAGGAAGAAGTTGTGACCATCTCGATAAAAACATGACACTTTATCTCTAGTCCGATCAAGCGTTAGAAAGGAGACTCCGATCATAGACCTGATTAATTAGATGGAAAAAGCATAAGTTCAAGACAAACAAAGAAGAGTTATCTCATTAAAATAGTGGGTGTCTTCCCCAAACAAAGGTTGTTTGGGAAGTATGTTTTACTTATATTTTGATTCATTTGTGTTAGGACCGGTAGACGAGCTAGAGGGGGGGTGATTAGCTTCGATTCGCTTGTAAAAGATTTGTCGCGGCGGAAGACTTCAAGCAATCGCTAACACAAGGATTTACTTGGTATCCACCCCGGTCGGGTGACTAATCCAAGGATCCACTCTCCTCACACTCTCATGCACTATGAAAGTCTCCTTCTTGAGGTGGAGAAACCTCTTACAAGCTTGTTACAAAGATACAACAAGAACAAAGCAAATACAAGATAAAATCTTACAAGATTTACAAATAAGCTCACACTTTGCTTTCCTTGCTATCTTCAAGCTTGTGATTGCCTCTTGGACCTTGGAAATGCAGCAGCACTAAGCTCCAAGACTTCCTTCGAAATGGCAATCAAGTTGGAGAAGAAGAGGAGAAGTTCTGCAGCCACAAACCTGCGCGAAAGCCCTTATACTCGACACCTAGGGTTTCTGAATCGATTACCACGTAGGATTTAGCCGTTCAACAGCTAGTTTTCGAACCGTAATCGATTAGCCAATCGATTACCAGTTCCCTGAATCGATTACCCAATCGATTCAGAGCTTCTCTGTTCTCTCGCGCAAACTGCCGTAATCGATTACCCAATCGATTACCGATACCCTGAATCGATTACCCAATCGATTCAGAACTCTTCTGCTCCCTCGCACAAACTGCTGTAATCGATCACCTGATCGATTGACCCAATCAATTACCCAATCGATTGAGTCCAACCTAACTTGTTTCCACAAGCCTAGGTTCCCCTACCAAGTGTCCGGTCAACCCCTTTGACCAACCTGAATTTCTACTACCTAGCTCCCAGCTCGGACTTACCCTGGTTCCCAACCAGATTCGCCTAACCCTCGAGTTAGGTCTAGTCTCTCGGTAGACTTCCACCTTGCTAGCATGCGATCTCCCCGATCCATCTGGACTTTACCTAGCCCCACTAGGTCTTTTCTGATGCCAGCGTACGATCTCCACGATCCACCTGGACTCCACCTAGTCCCACTAGGTCTTTTCTCATGCCAGCGTACGATCTCCCCGATCCACCTGGACTTCACCTAGTCCCACTAGGTATGCCTAGTCCCACTAGGTCTTTTCCCGTGCCAGCGTATGATCTCCCCGATCCACCTGGACTTCACCTAGTCCCACTAGGTATGCCTAGTCCCACTAGGTCTTTTCCCGTGCCAGCGTACGATCTCCCCGATCCACCTGGACTTCACCTAGTCCCACTAGGTATGCCTAGTCCCACTAGGTCTTTTCCCGTGTCAGCGTACGATCTCCCCGATCCACCTGGACTTCACCTAGTCCCACTAGGTGTGCCTAGTCCCACTAGGTCTTTTCCCGTGCCAGCGTACGATCTCCCCGATCCACCTGGACTTCACCTGACATCATACGATATTCAAACATCATATGACATTCAAACATCATTATCAAACATCGAAACATTCAATCATAAGCTTACCAAGCTTATCAGACCTAAGCTCACCCGAGCTTAGTCAAACTAGGTCAACCCTAACCTAACCAAGATTGCACCAACAATTTGTATATTAATACATGTGTTAATAGTTTTATTTAGATCATGTTTAAATTAGATAATTTTGCATGTCTGAATAAAATATTAAATTGGCATTAGATGATCGATCAAATGACAATTTATCTTGATTATGCCTTAAGGATCTTATTTGAATAGTTAGATTGTAATGCATACTTAGATTAAAGATCACACTCGTGCTTGTTTTGACAAATCCATACCAATGTTCCTTTGATTTAATTATTAAATCATAAAATAATTTTTAAACTTATGCTGCGCATAGAGGTGTATACATACAATACTTGAATTCGGTATTTGGTTCCAATAGTAGGATATCTGCCGCTCGAATTATACTATTTTGTCCTCTTTGAAATTCCACAACTTGGCAACAGGAACTCTGCCGCTCATATTGTACTCACTCATCTCAAGTAACGTTGTGGTTACTATAAGGATCTTTATGTGCAAATAACTTTAAAACGCAGCGGAAAATAAGATCCCTTGAATGATCCATACGAAAAATTTGTACGAAGTTCTATCTATCAAACAGTTATATCTTTGGTGCGTGCCCTTAACGTATCCCGCAAGTCTTTGGTTTGCTAGATCTCTGTACGATCAAAACGTTCGTGCCTCTAATAGTATCTACATGAACACAATCTCAATCTCGGAGATGAACCACCTTAGTTGTGCTAATAACTTGAAATGGTTCACACAAAATGATGGATCGATGTGGCGTGCTAGAGGGGGGGTGAATAACACTTTTTCGGTCGTTTCTCTACAAGTTTGTTAGTGCAGCGGAAACTATAATATGTAAAGGAAAATAAGAACAATGCTAACAAAGAAAGTTTACTTGGTATCCACCCAGATGGGTGACTAATCCAAGGATCCACGCCGTACACCACTTTCACTATGAAAAATTCTCCTTCAGGTGGAGAAACATTTACAATGGTGATCTTCCTCTTTACAGAATGTAGTAGAATAAGAGAGAGGAAGTAGAGAACACTTTTCAGATGAGCAACACTTTGTTATCGTACGGAACCGTACCGCCCACGTGCAAAAAGGTCCTCCTTTTATAGGAGAACAGGACAAACTCGCAGTCTGTCCAGCCCCGCACCAATCGACTGCCCCAGGGGCAGTCGACTGGCCTAGCATTAATTGCTAGCCAACGGCTAGTTTTTGGGGTATACCAGTCAACTGCCTCTATGCCAGTCGACTGGTAGAAGGCTAAAAACCTTCTATGAGTTTTGGCAGTCGATTGCCCTCTGCCCACTCATTCCCAGCCAATCTTCACATAGACCTTCACGTATGCCTTCAGGTTCACTCCTTGGCTCGCCCCTTGAAGTCATCTTCCTCTGGCTCTCGTCCCTCGGATGCACACACAAGCCTCCCTTGGCTTGCCTCCATGCCACCCTTCACGTGTGCCCTTGAAATCCACTTCCCGGCTTGCCCTTGGAGTCCTCCTCCCTCGGCTCTCGTCCCTCGGATATGTCCACCATGTGTGATTCTCCAAGTCCTGCAAACTCAATCACACACATCAAATACAACATAACACTCTAACCTTAAACATATTCACACACACACATAAAACCATGATCTTCCAATCATTTAAGGGCCGATTGCCTCAACACAAAACACCAAACACCCCAAGAATGGATTTCAGACAAGAAGATGAAGAGGAGGAGGAAGATGAATGAATGACTTAGTACAATTTTGAAAATTGCAAGAAGTTTATGTATTCATCCAATGAATACAAGGAGTCTTTTACCATTGAGCTTTTCTTGATTTTAATGCCAATAAAACTCAATGAATACGAAATACTCTTGGTATTCATTTTGGCTTTTTATCTTCTCTTCATCCAATGAAGAGAATGACTCTTGGTATTCCTCTTTAATAAATTCATTAAACCCTTTATTGAATTATTAACCCATCTTAAGTGGTTGAGTCTAATCTAAATGAGTCTAACTCGGATTAGACACAATCCCATAATCCAATTGGATTTACTTGAGTTTAACTATTAATCCAATTTTATATCATATTTTAGTGAAACTAAAATAAATTTATCTCCGAAATATCATGTCCTTTGTATGTGACCCAATAGATTTTTGTAGCGTTAGCAATGTATCTAAACCACTTTAGATTTAAACGACATCTAGCAATGCATCATTGCTATCCAAGTGAAAAGAATGTCAAAATTCGACATAATCTTTCCGTGTTTATTATAATGTATGACTTTGTCCTTCTATCCTCGATATTTAGATTGATCAATGAGGCATAGACCGTGTCATTCTCTAATCAATCTGTTTCTTGATCCCCAAGTAGACTCACTTAATCAAATGAGCTCAATATCTCATATTGACTTATTTGAGATATTGAGCTCATTTGAGCATGACATGTATTTTAATAGTTCTACTCGATCAAGGGGCCCACAGATATGACTCCCGTCATATGGGAGGGATAGATCTCATCTACATCACTAACATCCCTCCACATAATTTGTTGAATATCTAATGGTCAACTTTATAGTCCACCTTGTAACAGATGATGTTTGACAATATCAAAGCATATGACTCCTTATGTAAGGAACCACAGCGACTTCAAGTCTAAGGACTATTCATACAATAGTCACTATGAGAAAGTTTATGACACTCATATAATGATCTATAAAATTTTCTCATGGTGGGATAATTCAGTACATATTCTCTAATATATATCCATGTGTTAACTTGATATTGTTGGTGCAAGTTGCATCAATGATATTCCTCTTTAAGTGTTTTAATGTTTGACAATACACTTAAGTCAGTATACGATGAATAGACAAAGGGGAGAAAAAGTAAAGTAACCAAAGCTGAGGAAAAGTCCTAGTTAATCTAGGCATCGAAATCCTAAGTCTCAGCGAAGGGCTGCTGGGCACCTAGCGAAGGGCTGCTAGGTATCGTAACCTAAAGACCTAGCGAAGGGCTGCTAGGCACCTAGCGAAGGGCTGCTAGGTATCATAACCTAAAGACCTAGCGACGGGCTGCTAGGCACCTAGCGAAGGGCTGCTAGGTATCGTAACCTAAAGACCTAGCGAAGGGCTGCTAGGCACCTAGCGAAGGGCTGCTAGGTATCATAACCTAAAGACCTAGCGATGGGCTGCTAGGCACCTAGCGAAGGGCTGCTAGGTATCGTAACCTAAGACCTAGCGAAGGGCTGCTAGGCACCTAGCGAAGGGCTGCTAGGGAATGAAGACCTGGCGAAGGACTGCTAAGTAATGAGTCTTGGTCCAAGGGACGGAGCAACTTAGCTGAGCGATGACTAAGGACAGGAGTAGAGACGGGTCGGGGTACGGGCGTCTCGAGATCCGGAGTAATCGAAGGCTAAGCAAAAGTCCATCCGAAGGACTGGGTGGCAACCATCTCCTGAAAGGAGTAGGTGAAGGGCGAGTTCTCGGGGATAGGAACTCGTGCCGGTTCGACCTAGGGTTTCGTGCGAATCCGAAGTCCGAACCAAGTCCTTAAGGCTAACATGATATGTATCTATGCTTTGTGTTTGTGTATCTTGCGGGTATCAAGAACCAGAGACAAAGCAGGTAAACTAGCTAAAATACATGGTGTGCAGGCTTTAAGGGGGGCGCCCCCAGCAAGGGGGGCGCCCCCAGGCAGTACTAGAACATGCAGTTTCGTGATGCAGTCAAAACAAGTGTCAACCGGGGCGCCCGGAGCGTCCGGGGCGCCCGGATTAGTAGCTGTTTTGCTGTTTCGAAGCCAGAACATAGGATAAGGCTCCACGGGGGCGCCCGGAGCATCCGGGGCGCCCTGGTCAAAGATCTTATCCCCTGCGGCGAGGTAGGCGCAAGGATAAGGTTTGACCGAGTCTTCCGGGGCGCCCCCAGCGTCCGGGGCGCCCCCAGGAGGCCTATATAAGGGGCTTCGACCCCTTAGCTTCAGACACGACTTCCAAGTACTGTTCTGATCATTCCGACTGACGACAACGCGCTAGAAACGAGGCTCTACGACCGGGAGGCTCCAGGAGGAGGTGCGCGGCACTTCGGAGGTCCAGATTGGCCGAGCTTCATCCTTGTCTTGTTGGTTTGCATTTTGTTAATTACCGTACTTAATTTTTCTATATTATTGCATGTAATTGTACATTGTAAGACGGGTTTTCTCCGCCTTCAGAAATTCCGGAAAGGAGACCAATAGTGGACTCACGCCGAGTACATAGGCCTTGGACGTACTGACCCTGGGGGGTTGGGAACCAAGTAAATAATCCCGCCGTGTCCTTGTATTATTGTTTTCTTCGTTCTGTTTGTTTTCCGCTGCTACTAACTCTGAATCTAGAACCAAGTGTTGGTGCAAGTTGCATCAATGGTATTCCTCTTTAAGTGTTTTAATGTTTGACAATACACTTAAGTCAGTGATATATTGAACAGACAAAGGGGAGTAAGAGAGAAGTGGCCTAAGCTGAAGAAAAGTCCTAGTTAATCTAGGCATCGAAACCCTAAGACCTAACGAAGGGCTGTTAGGCACCTAGCGAAGGGCTGCTAGGCATCGAAACCCTAAGACCTAACGAAGGGCTGTTAGGCACCTAGCGAAGGGCTGCTAGGTATCGTAACTCCAAGACCTAACGAAGGGCTGTTAGGCACCTAGCGAAGGGCTGCTAGGTATCGTAACCCCAAGACCTAACGAAGGGCTGTTAGGCACCTAGCGACGGGCTGCTAGGTATCGTAACCCCAAGACCTAACGAAGGGCTGCTAGGCACCTAGCGAAGGGCTGCTAGGTATCGTAACCTAAGACCTAGCGAAGGGCTGCTAGGCACCTAGCGAAGGGCTGCTAGGCACCTAGCAAAGGACTGCTAGGCACCTGGCGAAGGATTGCTAGGTAATGAGTCTTGGTCCAAGGGACTGGGCAACTTAGCTGAGCGATGACTAAGGACAGGAGTAGAGACGGGTCGGGGTACGGGCGTCTCGAGATCCAGAGTAATCGAAGGCTAAGTAAAAGTCCATCCGAAGGACTGGGTGACAACCATCTCCTGAAAGGAGTAGGTGAAGGGCGAGTTCTCGGGGATAGGAACTCGTGCCGATTCGACCTAGGGTTTCGTGGAGATCCGAAGTCGGAACCAAGTCCTTAAGACCAATATTGTATGTATCTATGCTTTGTGTTTGTGTATCTTGCAGGTATCAAGAACCAGAGACAAAGCAGGTAAACTAGCTAAAATACACGGTGTGCAGGCTTTAAGGGGGGCGCCCCCAGCAAGGGGGGCGCCCCCAGCAAGGGGGGCGCCCCCAGACAGTACTAGAACATGCAGTTTCGTGATGCAGTCAAAACAAGTGTCAACCGGGGCGCCCGGAGCGTCCGGGGCGCCCGGATTAGTAGTTGTTTTGCTGTTTCGAAGCCAGAACATAGGATAAGGCTCCACGGGGGCGCCCGAAGCATCCGGGGTGCCCTGGTCAAAGATCTTATCCCCTGCGGCGAGGTAGGCGCAAGGATAAGGTTTGACCGAGTCTTCCGGGGCGCCCCCAGCGTCCGGGGCGCCCCCAGGAGGCCTATATAAGGGGCTTCGACCCCTCAGCTTCAGACACGACTTCCAAGTACTGTTCTGATCATTCCGGCTGACGACAACGCGCTAGAAATGAGGCTCTACGACCGGGAGGCTCCAGGAGGAGGTGCGCGACACTTCGGAGGTCCAGATTGGCCGAGCTTCATCCTTGTCTTGTTGGTTTGCATTTTGTTAATTACCGTACTTAATTTTTCTATATTATTGCATGTAATTGTACACTGTAAGACGGGTTTTCTCCGCCTTCGGAAATTCCGGAAAGGAGACCAATAGTGGACTCACGCCGAGTACATAGGCCTTGGACGTACTGACCCTGGGGGGTTGGGAACCAGGTAAATAATCCCGCCGTGTCCTTGTATTATTGTTTTCTTCGTTCTGTTTGTTTTCCGCTGCTACTAACTCTGAATCTAGAACGAAGTGTTGGTGCAAGTTGCATCAATGGTATTCCTCTTTAAGTGTTTTAATGTTTGACAATACACTTAAGTCAGTGATATATTGAACAGACAAAGGGGAGTAAGAGAGAAGTGACCTAAGCTGAAGAAAAGTCCTAGTTAATCTAGGCATCGAAACCCTAAGACCTAACGAAGGGCTGTTAGGCACCTAGCGAAGGGCTGCTAGGCATCGAAACCCTAAGACCTAACGAAAGGCTGTTAGGCACCTAGCGAAGGGCTGCTAGGCATCAAAACCCTAAGACCTAACGAAGGGCTGTTAGGCACCTAGCGAAGGGCTGTTAGGCACCTAGCGAAGGGCTGCTAGGTATCGTAACCCCAAGACCTAACGAAGGGCTGTTAGGCACCTAGCGACGGGCTGCTAGGTATCGTAACCCCAAGACCTAACGAAGGGCTGCTAGGCACCTAGTGAAGGGCTGCTAGGTATCGTAACCTAAGACCTAGCGAAGGGCTGCTAGGCACCTAGCGAAGGGCTGCTAGGGAATGAAGACCTGGCGAAGGACTGCTAGGCACCTGGCGAAGGATTGCTAGGTAATGAGTCTTGGTCCAAGGGACTGAGCAACTTAGCTGAGCGATGACTAAGGACAGGAGTAGAGATGGGTCGGGGTACGGGCGTCTCAAGATCTGGAGTAATCGAAGGCTAAGCAAAAGTCCATCCGAAGGACTGGGTGGCAACCATGTCCTGAAAGGAGTAGGTGAAGGGCGAGTTCTCGGGGATAGGAACTCGTGCCGGTTCGACCTAGGGTTTCGTGGAGATCCGAAGTCAGAACCAAGTCCTTAAGACCAATATTGTATGTATCTATACTTTGTGTTTGTGGATATTGCAGGTACCAAGAACCGAAGACAAAGCAAGCTTGATGAAGGCCCTAACCAGGGCGCCCTCATGCACCAGGGCGCCCTGGTCAACATTGGTTCGTTGCTGCGAGTACGAAGCAGTGGATAAGCGCTGACTGGGTTCAAGATGGGCGCCCGGAAGATCCGGGGCGCCCTGGTCAAAGCTGTTATCAGCTGCGGCGAGGTAGACGCAAGGATAAAGTTTGACCAAGTCATCCGGGGCGCCCCCAGGAGGCCTATATAAGGGGCTTCGACCCCTCTGCTTCAGACACGACTTCCAAGTACTGTTCTGATCATTCCGACCGACGACAACGCGCTAGAAACGAGGCTCTACGACCGGGAGGCTCCAGGAGGAGGTGCGCGGCACTTCGGAGGTTCAGATCGGCCGAGCTTCTGATTTTGTCTCGTTGGTTTGCTTTTTAATTACTGTGTTTAAATTTCTATATTATTGCTTGTAATATTGCACTGTAAGTCGGGTTTCTCCGCCTCCGGAAAGTCCGGGAAGGAGACCAATAGTGGACGGGCGTTCCCGTGCATAGGCCTTGGATGTACTGACCCTGGGGGGTCGGGAACCAAGTAAAATCCGCTGTGTACCTGTGTTCGTTTTGTTTTTATTTTCCGCTGCACTAACGATCTGAATAGTCTTACGAACGAAGATTTCCGAAAGATTTCGAACGGTCGATATTCACCCCCCCCTCTATCGACGGCACCGGTCCTACACGAAGATCCGAAAGTTTCTCCGAAAGTTTTTAACGGTCGATATTCACCCCCCCCCTTTATCGACGGCACCGGTCCTACAAGTGGTATCAGAGCCGAGCCGCTCTCACCGGACTAACCGCCGACGGAGCAACGACGCCAAGAGTTGAGGGGGAGCCCAGGGGTGAATCAGGTACATTTTTTTAATGTCTAATTTTAAATTGCATATTATTTGTTTCACGTGCAGGGAGAGAGGGCACTACAAAAATCAGTGCCCTACTCGTAAGAATCATTCGTCACCGGCGGCAAAGGAGGTACCAGCGCCAGGAAACCGAAGGGACAAAAGTCACGTACAATGCTTCAAATGCAAGAAATACGGACATTACAAAAACAAGTGTCCGACGAAGGTACGTAAGATTTACGTTCCAAAAGTTTTACAATTTCCTGCACTGCCTTTAGATAATTCAGTTAATTTTTCTGATAAATTAAATTTACTGGATAGTAGATTAAATATTTTGCATGAAAGATTAGAAAATACGGATATGATTAAGATATGCAAAATTAACTATTTAATTATTAAGATCAATTCAATAATTGCTAAAATTAATTCTGATAATTTATCTGATAAAATTAATCCTGAAAATTTATCTGATAAAATTAATCCTGATAATTTATCTGATAAAATTAATTCTGATAATCTTAATTCAGACAAAATTAATCTTAAGGATAATTCAGAAATTAATTCTGAAAATCTTAAAGATAATCTAGAGATTAATGTTGAAAATATTGAAAATATATCTGAGGATAATTTTGAAGATAAAATTCTCCTAGATAATAATTTAATTATAGATAATATTAAAGATTATTACAAAACTTTAATTAGTGGCCCAAATTACTCCACCTACTGTGAGAATATTGAAAAATCTAATCTTGAGGAGGAGATAGAATTTTCTAAGATAAAGGTCATAATCAATAAAAATTACAAAAATTCAAATAAATCAAAATTATTAGAAAAACTTGAAAAGAAAGATAAAGATGAAGAAGAAATTTTCGAAATAATGAAAATGATGAATTTAAACCCACAATTATTAATTAATCATTATAACCTTAAAAAAAAGGAAATTAAATTAAATTAAATTAAATCCTAATTCGAAATTAAATTAAATTAAATTAAATCCTAATTCGAAATTAAATTAAATTAAATTAAATCCTAATTCGAAATTAAATTAAATTAAATTAAATCCTAATTCGAAATTAAATTAAATTAAATTAAATCCTAATTCGAAATTAAATTAAATTAAATCCTAATTAGAAATTATTTTCAAATTAAATCTTAATTAATTAAATTAAATTCAAATTAATCCAAATTAAATCCTAATTAAATTCAAATTAATCCAAATTAAATCCTAATTAAATTCAAATTAATCCAAATTAAATCCTAATTAAATTCAAATTAATCCAAATTAAATCCTTATTAAATTCAAATTAATCCAAATTAAATCCTAATTAAATTCAAATTAATCCAAATTAAATCCTAATTAAATTCAAATTAATCCAAATTAAATATTAATTAAATTCAAATTAAATATTAATTAAATTCAAATTAAATATTAATTAAATTTAAATTAAATCCTAATTAAATTCGAATTAATTCAAGTAAATTCAAATTAATTCAAATAATTCAATTAAATTCAAATTAAACATAAATTAAATCTTAATTAAATCAATTTAATTCAAATTAAATTCAAAGTAAAATTAAGTTGAATTAAAATTAAAAACTTCAATTAAATTAACTTCAATATTAATCTTAATCAATTAATTAATTCAACCTCAATTAATTCGTAATTAACCTGAATCCAACTAAAATCTTAAATAACTTAAACTCAAACTAAAGTAAAATTTTACCCAAAGTGTAACAATTAAAATTAATAACATTAAATATGTCAAAGTGGGTTGACATATTCGCGGGTTTACTCGACATGTATCAAATCGGGAATTTGATACATTTTAGAAACCTAAATAAAATTATTTGACTTGTTTGACTCATGCATAACTACCATGACATGCATTTGCTATTCTATTAAAATATATGACATGTCATGCATATTTAAATTTTATGCATATATTAGAACGGCTATAAGAAAAAGAATAATTGAAACTTGATCAACCTAGTATTGGGTGGCGGTGAGATGATAGTACGTTAGGGAAGCCAATTCTAATAAGATCAAGTTCACTTGGTCTCTTTAGACTGGTGAAACTAGCCGAAGCTACTGATCCAAAACTCAAACTAGTTAGACCAGAACTTTTTCAAAGATTAATTTTGAAAATGAAACTTCATTAAACGGCTTTGTCAAGGAAAGGGTGGATGATCCCATAAGGCTACGGCCAAAGAAGGCCTAGTGCCTCGCCAAGACCTGGAAGCCAATTTCTGAATTTCAAATTCAAATTATTCTTTGTTAAATTCAAATCTAACACAAGCTTCAATTAATTCTTAGAATTAATAAATTAAGAAAAATAAATCAAGCATCTCACAATACACCTATAAGGCAACCATGCTTGTTGTATTGACACATCTAAAATGGGTGAGATGTTAAGGACTAATGAATTGAAAAATATTTTTCAAAATTGTTTCTCAAAATTATTAGAATATTTTCATAAAAATATATTTTCAAAATAGTGCTTCAACATAATAATGTTTTTATGGAATTCATGCTTGTCTGATTGATTATATATATTATACATTTTTTCAAAAATATATCTTTTCAAAAATTTGTTTGACTCACTCAATTAGACACAAGCCTCTTAGGACAACACTAAAGTTCCTTAAGGCACTTAGATAGAGTCAAACGGTATCGGGTACAGGGGGAGTACTTTTCATTCAAAAATTTGCACTTTAAAAAAAATTACTATTATTTGAAAATACTTTTCAAAAATTAAGCTTTAAATCGTTATCACATGTGTTTTTCGAAAAAAAAGAGATTTATGTTGTAAAATTACCTGTCTTGTTTGATTTTGATAAACCCTAAAGACACAGAGAAAAGTCCACTTCATAATCTACATGGACTCCTAGGACGTGTCAGACTTAGGGGGAGTCTAAATCAAACTTCTGAAACAAATTTGTTAAATTAATTGTTTTGAAATTATTAAATAACTTCCTTAATTTGAATCAACCCTTAAGACTTAGAGGAAGAGTACTTGTGGTCAACAAGCTTCCCAGGACTAGGTCAAGTTTAGGGGGAGATCAAATTAAAAGAATTATTAAATATATCAAATGTTTTCATGCGCGGTATTTTCAAATCCTGTTGAAAACATAAGTATTCTTTCAAAATAGTATCAATTTTCAAAAAAAAAATACTATTATTTTCAAAAATTCATCTGTTTTTTTAAAATAATATCTTGAGTTTGGAAAATCTTCCAGGACACTTAGGAAAATGTCCTTGTAGTCAACAAGGTTTCCTATGATTGTGTCAGACTGGAAGATAAACCAAATCAAGTAATATCACTTTAGAATCTTTATATTTTTCAAAATTAACTTACATCCTATTATTCTGTGACTTATGAAATTTTTTATATAATATTTACTTGGGTTGGAAAACTTCCAGGACACTTAGGAAAATGTCCTTGTAGTCAACAAGGGTTCCCAGGATAGTGTCAGACTGGAAAATTAACCTCTCAAAGCCAAATATTATTTCAAAAGTACTATCATTTTTTTTTCAAATTTCTACTAATATTTACTTGACCTTGAAAAATATTATGTTTCATAAAACACTTATTTTCGAAAAACAGTTAGTATTTGCAAAATAGGCATAACATTTATATTTTCTAAAATAACATTCTTTCAAAAGTTATGTATTTTGCAAAAGTACTTAATTATTCAAAAATTCAATATATTTTCAAAGGTACTTATATTTTCAAAAATTACATAATTTTTTTGCAATATATTGCGTTCAAAAATTTTGCACTAAGTATTTTCAAAAAGAACCAAAGTTTTTAATGTTGGTGCAAGTATTTTATTTTTGATGTATGACAAAGGGGGAGAGATGTGTGCATAAGTTAGAAAAATTTTTCCCCGAAAATCAAAAATGTAGTTTCAAAACCTATATCAGTTTTTTTTTCATTTTTACCCCAAGGATGGTAAGTTAGCCCCTTAAACCAATCCAACTTAAGTTATTGTCAAACATCAAAAAGGGGGAGATTGTTGGTGCAAGTTGTTGGTGCAGAATGCACCTAAGTCAAACCTGTGTTTTGATAATGGCAACATAGGTCAAAAGTTAAGTCTTTCTTGTTTTCTAACAAGTTAATCAAGTGTGCAGTGAAAGCCCTAGCGAAGGACTGCTAGGCAACTGGCGAAGGACTGCCAGCATCAAAGCCCTAGCGAAGGACTGCTAGGCGCCAGACGAAGGACAGCTTGGGACTCAAGCCCTAGCGAAGGAATGCTAGGCACCGGGCGAAGGATAGCTCAGCATCCAAGCCCTGACAAAGGACTGTCAGGCAAAAGTCCAACCAAAGGAACGGTTGGCATCAGGTAAATTCTCCGGAGAGGAGTAGGTGAGGACGCGTTCCCCGTCGAGGGAACAGTAGGCGTCGGTTCGACCTAGGACTCCATTTTGGAGACCAAAGTCAGAACCAAGACAGCTAAGGCTGTATAAATCTAATAATTTATTATGTTATTGTGTTTTGGACTAACCCTGGATGCAGGACCGAAGGAACGTGAGTCTGCAGCTCAGAGTGTCTCAAAGGAGTGAGGCAACTGCTGACCAGGGCGCCCGAAGTGTCCCGGGCGCCCCCAAGGTTCATACAAAACAAATCAAAGCAAAGAAGGTTCGAACAGCTGCTGGGCGGGGCGCCCCCGTGCTCCCGGGCGCCCGCACTGCTCCCGGGCGCCCCTAGCGTCCCGGGCGCCCCCATGCGCGTACCTCGAACCAGAACCCCTCGAAGCCAAGGCGGATAAAGTTTGACCCGGTCAATCCGGGAGCCCCGAGTCCTCCGGGCGCCCCGGTCAAAGCGGATCCAGAGGATCAGACGCGACCGAGACTTTGACGGATCAAAGGCCACGTGGGGGGCGCCCCCGACATCCCGGGCGCCCCCAGGCCCTATATAAGGGACCTTCGACCAAGGCTTCAACACATCTGTTCTCTCAACGCTCCAACGATCTTCTACGCTCGTGCCTTGCTCCAGAAACACTCCAACTCGAGCCGACGACGTCCCACTGCCCCGAACAAGTCAAATCACTCCGGACGTCGGTAACGAAGATCGAAATTTTAATATTGTTATTGCACTTATTTGTAATCAAATCTTTGTAAACAATTCTGCGCTTATATAGAATTGCCCAAAGTAAACGGTCAACGACCGTGGGCCTTGGAGTAGGAGTCGACACAGGCTCCAAACCAAGTAAATCGACTGTGTCTTTTGTGCTGTGTTTTGTTTTATTTTATTTCCGCTGCGTACGTGCTCTTTTCAAATCCGAAAGTTTCCCGATATTCACCCCCCCTCTATCGGGCTTCTCGATCCAACACAAGGTGCATCAATGATATTCCTCTTTAAGTGTTTTAATATTTGACAATACACTTAAGTCAGTATACGATGAATAGACAAAGGGGAGAAAAAGTAAAGTAACCAAAGCTGAGGAAAAGTCCTAGTTAATCTAGGCATCGAAACCCTAAGTCCCAGCGAAGGGCTGCTGGGCACCTAGCGAAGGGCTGCTAGGTATCGTAACCTAAAGACCTAGCGAAGGGCTGCTAGGCACCTAGCGAAGGGCTGCTAGGTATCATAACCTAAAGACCTAGCGACGGGCTGCTAGGCACCTAGCGAAGGGCTGCTAGGTATCGTAACCTAAAGACCTAGCGAAGGGCTGCTAGGCACCTAGCGAAGGGCTGCTAGGTATCATAACCTAAAGACCTAGCGATGGGCTGCTAGGCACCTAGCGAAGGGCTGCTAGGTATCGTAACCTAAGACCTAGCGAAGGGCTGCTAGGCACCTAGCGAAGGGCTGCTAGGGAATGAAGACCTGGCGAAGGACTGCTAGGCACCTGGCTAAGGATTGCTAGGTAATGAGTCTTGGTCCAAGGGACTGAGCAACTTAGCTGAGCGATGACTAAGGACAGGAGTAGAGACGGGTCGGGGTACGGGCGTCTCGAGATCCGGAGTAATCGAAGGCTAAGCAAAAGTCCATCTGAAGGACTGGGTGGCAACCATCTCCTGAAAGGAGTAGGTGAAGGGCGAGTTCTCGGGGATAGGAACTCGTGCCGGTTCGACATAGGGTTTCGTGCGAATCTGAAGTCCGAACCAAGTCCTTAAGGCTAACATGATATGTATCTATGCTTTGTGTTTGTGTATCTTGCAGGTATCAAGAACCAGAGACAAAGCAGGTAAACTAGCTAAAATACATGGTGTGCAGGCTTTAACGGGGGCGCCCCGAGCAAGGGGGGCGCCCCCATGCAGCCAGGGCGCCCCCAGCAAGGGGGGCGCCCCCAGGCAGTACTAGAACATGCAGTTTCGTGATGCAGTCAAAACAAGTGTCAACCGGGGCGCCCGGAGCGTCCGGAGCGTCCGGGGCGCCCGGATTAGTAGCTGTTTTGCTGTTTCGAAGCCAGAACACAGGATAAGGCTCCACGGGGGCGCCCGGAGCATCCGGGGCGCCCTGGTCAAAGATCTTATCCCCTGCGGCGAGGTAGGCGCAAGGATAAGGTTTGACCGAGTCTTCCGGGGCGCCCCCAGCGTCCGGGGCGCCCCCAGGAGGCCTATATAAGGGGCTTCGACCCCTCAGCTTCATACACGACTTCTAAGTACTGTTCTGATCATTCCGACTGACGACAACGTGCTAGAAACGAGGCTCTACGACCGGGAGGCTCCAGGAGGAGGTGCGCGGCACTTCGGAGGTCCAGATTGGCCGAGCTTCATCCTTGTCTTGTTGGTTTGCATTTTGTTAATTACCGTACTTAATTTTTCTATATTATTGCGTGTAATTGTACACTGTAAGACGGGTTTTCTCCGCCTTCAGAAATTCCGGAAAGGAGACCAATAGTGGACTCACGCCGAGTACATAGGCCTTGGACGTACTGACCCTGAGGGGTTGGGAACCAAGTAAATAATCCCGCCGTGTCCTTGTATTATTGTTTTCTTCGTTCTGTTTGTTTTCCGCTGCTACTAACTCTGAATCTAGAACGAAGATCCGAAAGTTTCTCCGACAGTTTTTAACGGTCGATATTCACCCCCCCCCTCTATCGACGGCACCGGTCCTACAGATGTTTCATCTCCATGACTTGTGATATCAAGTCATCAATTGACTTACATGCTAGTCTCAACGCATTAAAATTATCCTTAAATATTAATGCTTGACTAGGAATAGTTAAGAATATTGTTCTCTATATCATCTCACTATAAATTCAATTAATTGATATGATATAGATTAAAATCTACTGTTGGTGCAATCGACCTAAGTTTGATTGGTACAATCATGGGTTTTGATATATGTGTCAATATGATTAAGTTAGGTTTTCATATTGGTTTGATGTATGTTTGAGTTATGCAGGACTTGGTGGAACACACAATTGGAAAATCTTATCTTAGTGCTCGGGTCCTTGAAGTTGGTGAAGGATGGCGTATTCGAGGGACCATTGGACGAGGAGCAATGGAGTGGAGCCGAGGGAAACAGACTTCAAGGCATATACGAAGAATGACATCAGGATGAGCCGAGGGTTTGGATGCATCCGAGTGACGAGAGCCAAAGGAAGAGAGCTTTAAAGGGCAATTTCGGATAGGATGAATATGAGTGTGTAAAAGGATCAGTCGACTGGTAGGGACACCAATCGACTGAACCTTCTGTGATATTCGAATAGTAAGATCAGTCGACTGGTCTGAATGGCAGTCGACTGGTCTATTCGAAAATTAGCCGTTTGGCTGAGCACTAGTCGACTGAGCTTGGTAGCAGTCGACTGATATCGGGGTTGAGTTATTTTGTTAACAACTCTTTCCTCTATTTAAAGGAAAGCTTTGAGACTTGAGAAGAATTAGCTCTTTAGTGAGAAACCTTCTTGATCAAGTGCTCAAGCTCTCAAAGTGATAGATCGAAGACGTTGCTAGAGGGGGGGTGAATAACACTTTTCGTTGAATTCTCTACACAGAAGTTAGCGCAATACAAACAATAATATGCAAAGGACAAGAAAGAGCAATGTTAACACTAGAATTTACTTGGTATCCACCCAAATGGGTGACTAATCCAAGGATCCACGCACGTACTCCACCTTCACTATGAAAAGTCTCCTTCAGGTGGAGAAACCTTTACAGCGTTGTTGTCTTCCTCTTTACAGAATACAATGATTGGAGAGAGAGGAAGATGAGAAGACTTTTTGCACGAACAACACTTCGTTACAGTACGAAAACCGTACCGTTTACGTGCAAAAAGATCCTCTTTTTATAAGAGAACAGGACAAACTCGCAGTCTGTCCAGCCCCGCACCAGTCGACTGCCCCTGGGGCAGTCGACTGGCCTAGCATTAATTGCTAGCCAACGGCTAGTTTTCGGGGACTACCAGTCGACTGCCTCTAGGCCAGTCGACTGGTAATAGGCTGTAAACTTTCTGTGAGTTTTGGCAGTCGACTGCCCTCTGGCCAGTCGACTGCCCACTCACTTACAGCCATTCTTCACATTCTCCTACACGTGTGCCTTCAGGTTCACTCCCTTGGCTCGCCCCTTGAAGTCATCTTCCTCTGGCTCTCGTCCCTCGAATGCGCACACAACCTTCCCTTGACTTGCCTCCATGCCACCCTTCACGTGTGCCCTTGAGGCTCACTTCCCGGCTTGCCCTTGGAGTCCTCCTCCCTCGGCTCTCGTCCCTCGGATATGTTCACCATGCGTGATTCTCCAAGTCCTGCAAACTCAATCACATATATCAAATACAACATAACACTCTAACCTTAAACATATTCACACACACACATCAAAACCATGATCTTCCAATCATTTTAGGGTCGATTGCCTCAATAATCTCCCCCTTTTTGATGTGTGGCAATATGTTTAAGTTTAGAGATAAAATAACAGCCAACAATAACAGTAGCAATAAATAGCAATTGAAAAACATAAGACAAAGCAAACCTAAGAGGTAACCTCCCCCTTAATCCATGTCTTCTCCCATTTTCAAATCTACTCATGATCCAAGTTAAGTTTCAACTTAACACTAAACAACATTAAAAATGTAAGACATATCAAAACCTTAGAGGTAACCTCCCCCTTAATCCATGTCATACCCATTTTTAATCATCCAAGATTTAAGTTAAACAACTACCTTAAACCATCCATTTCAAGACAAAATTCTAACTTAAACCATCCATTCTCCCCCTTTGACACCATCAAAACAATTGCCTCAAGCAACCCAACCCTATGACATCAAATGAGAGAAAGTTGGATTTTTGAAAAAGGTTTTAGAATCTGAAAGCAGGCGTGCCAGTCAACTGCCCATGGGGCAGTCGACTGATACTCTGTCAGTGCCAATTTTCAGTTTCTGGGCCGAATTTCAGAAACGTCCAGAAAGTTCCAGAAAATTCTAAAAATTTGCAGACATGTTTGAAATGATATACTCTATCAATGAAAAATATCAGTCCATATAAAATTTCAACCATGCTTGTCTTTTGATAAAAATTCAAAATCCTTGAAAACCACTCAGTTTTGTATCAAAATCACAATCCAATTTTGCAACCATATATCATTTAAAAGTATGTCAAAGCATATAAAACATAAAATGGTTTTCAAAGGTTTAAAATATCCAACTATGATCTTTGGGCAAAGTGTCCATTGATTAAACACTTGTCTTCCCCATAGTTGGTCTATTTTTGATATTTTGATACTTTTAATGATTCAACAATATGCCACAAACACAAGTGAACCAAATGTATCACCCTAATGGATCAAGCACACTTTTTCAAATCTAATATCCCAAAGTTCATCCTATACTTCTACAAAACACATTCCAAGGCCTCTTCTTAAGGATGTAAACTCCGATTCGGGAAGAGGCTTGGTAAAAATGTCGGCTAGGTTTGACTTTGATTCAACATAGTGTAGTTCTATGTCTCCCCTTGCCACATGGTCTCGAATGAAGTGATGTTTCACTTCAATGTGTTTTGTCCTAGAATGATGAACCGAATTTTTGGTCAAATTGATTGTACTTACATTATCACACAAGACTTTGACCTTGGTATAATGTAACTTATAATCTTCTAAGGTGTGCATGATCCAAAGGAGTTGGGAAGCACACCCACCCATTGCCACATATTCCGCCTCCGTTGTTGATAGGGAACGCATGGTTGTTTCCTACTACTCCAACTAACTAAGGAAGACCCAAGGAATTGACACCCTCCACTAGTACTCTTCTTATCTAGCTTACATCCCGCATAGTCCGAGTCGGTGTATCCAATAAGATCAACATTAGGGGTTCTAGGATACCAAAGCCCGACATTGAGGGTACCTTTAACATACCTTAGGATCCTCTTAACTACAACCAAATGGGACTTTTTGGCACAAGATTGGTACCTTGCACACATACCTACCGCAAAAAGTATATCGGGTCTACTAGCGGTTAGGTATAGTAGGCTACCAATCATGCTCCTATATTGCTTAGAGTCTACCATTTTCCCTTCAAGGTCACTATCCATTTTCACATTTGTTCCTATGGGGGTAGATGCTACCTTAGCATTTTCTAGGCCACATTTCTTTAGCATTTCCTTAGCATACTTAGTTTGAAAAACATGTGTTCCTTCAATTAGTTTGCTTAACTTGAAGTCCTAAAAAGAAGGTTAATTCTCCTACAAGACTCATTTCAAATTCATCATCCATACATTTGATGAATTCTTGTAAAAAGTTATTATTTGTTGACCCAAAAATGATATCATCTACATACACTTGGGCAACAAATATGTCCTTATCCTTAGATTTTAGGAACAAAGTAGGGTCAATTGTTCCTCTCCTAAACCCCTTAGACACTAGAAATGAAGAAAGTCTTTCATACCAAACCCGGGGAGCTTGTTTCAATCCATATATGGTTTTTCTCAATTTGTAAACGTGTCTTGGATAGTTAGGGTCCTCAAACCCGGGGGGTTGTTCTACATAGACCTCTTCCTTAATGATCCCATTAAGAAATGTCGACTTCACATCCATTTGTTGAAGTGTAAAACTCATGTGAGCGACATAGGCTAGTAGAATTCTAATGGACTCTAATCTAGCTACGGGGGCATAAGTCTCATCATAGTCTAATCCCTCAACTTGGTTAAACCCCCTAGCTACCAATCTAGCCTTGTTCCTAGTAATTTTATCTTGGTCATCTAGTTTGTTCCTAAAGACCCATCTTGTGGTTACAATGGTGCAATCATTGGGCCTAGGAACCAACTCCCAAACCTCACTTCTCTCAAATTGATTTAGCTCTTCTTGCATGGCTAAGACCCAATCTATATCTCCCAATGCTTCATCAATCGACTTAGGTTCTAATTGAGAGATTAAGGCGATTTGACTAGTTTGGTCTCTAAAATTGGACCTAGTCCTTACTCCTTGAGTGATATCACCCACTATTTGGTCAATAGCGTGATTTTGGTGATGTCTCAAGGGCCTAGACGTTGTGGGTTCATTGACTACTTCTTCCTTGACCTCTAGGATACTTCTTACTCCCCCTTGATCATTGCCCTCCAAATGTAGGTCTTGGATTCTTTAGGCAAGGGGTTGGACTTCTTCCATATCTTTATCAATTGAGGCTTTTCTAGGGTAGGTATTTGTTGATTCATCAAAGTCAACATTTGAGGACTCCTCAATCACCTTTGTCCTTTTGTTGTAGACTCTATAACCCCTATTAGTGGATGAATACCCAACTAGGATTCCTTCATCGGCTTTTGACTCAAACTTCCTTAGGTCATCTTTGGTATTTAGAATATAGACCTTACATCCAAAGACTCTAAAGTAGTGGACTTGTGGAACTCTTCCATTCCACAACTCAAAGGGTGTTTTGCCTAGGAACCTATGTACCAAAACTCGGTTTTGAATGTAACAAGCGGTGTTAACCGCTTCGGCCCAAAAGTAGCTAGGAAGGGAATATGCATTGAGCATAGTCCTTGTAGCTTCTTGTAGGGCTCTGTTTCTCCTCTCAACTACCCCATTTTGTTGAGGAGTCCTTGGGCATGAAAATTCATGCTTATACCTATTTTCTACACAAAATTGTGAGAAACTTGAATTTTGGAACTCCCCACCGTGGTCACTCCTAATTAGGTTAATTTTGAGGTGTTTTTCATTTTCTACCCTTTACTGAACCCTATAAAAATTTCTAAGGTATCGTCCTTATGTTTCATAAAGAAAACCCATGTAAACCTAGAAAAATCATCTACTATAACTAAATAGTATTTACTCCCTACTAGTGAGGGAGTACTATGGCAATCAAACAAGTCAATGTGTAAGAGTTCTAATGGTAAAGTAGTAGTGGTTGTAACACCCAATAATTTCCTGGTATTATTAGGGATTTTTAGGAATTTTTCTAGCATTTTTCGGAATATTATAGCATTTTTCGGATCAAAATAAGAAAAACAAAATATAAGAGGTCGGGCGAGATTTGAACCCGCGACCTCTCTAGTTCATAGCTAAAGCACCAACCAGCTGGGCTAGGGTATCAAGCACAAAAAATGATGAAATGAAATTATATTATAGTTGATTTAGCCCGTTTCATGAAGAGGTATTAAAACTTCCACTTAAGTTGGGTTAAGACCCCATTAGGGTTTCGGGAGGCCGCGCGAGCAGAGGAAAGGGGCCGCGAAAATGGGGAGAAAGGGGGAGTTTTCTTCTTCCTCTTGAAGTAGAAAACCTAGGGCTTCTTCCCTAGGGCCAAGGGTGGAGATTTCTTGCAAAGAAAGAGGAAAAGAGCCTTACACTAGGAATTTCGAGATACTTAGTGAGTTTTCTTCAAGAAAAGGGTAAGTAAATCACTCACCTGCAATAGAAGTTGTTTCGCCATGTATTTCTCGTTGTGGAACCATGTTTGTGATCTAAATGCATGCTTTAAGATTATGGTTTTCTTATTTGTGTGTTTTAAGTTCATAAAGAATACATGTTTTATCATAGAATATGAATTGGAGTATGTTTTTATGTATGTGACCTAAGTATGACAAGAGTAAGTTCTTGAAAAGTCCCAAAAAAAGGAGTTTTGGGATTAAGGGCACGCAAGGTGCTCGATGAAAGTTCCAAGTAAGAAAAGGTAAAGGTTTATAGTGCAAGATTTATGAAAAAGAAAGTTAGCTTGATAAATACAAGCATTATGAGTAAGAAAGTCCCAAAAAATGAGTTTTGGGGTTAAGGGCACGCAAGGTGCTCGATGAAAGTTTCAAGTAAGAAAAGGTAAAGGTTTATAGTGCAAAGTTTATGAAAAAGAAAGTTAGCTTGATAAATACAAGCATTATGAGTAAGAAAGTATTTTACTTTTGTAAAAGGACATGTACCGGGCAAAAGAGAGGCCCGCAGAAAGTTAGAAAGAAGCTCTAATAGGGTGCGGTGGCTAGCTACCCCGAAACCTATTAGGGATGCGCGCATTGGTACACTGATACCAGGTACATTGTCAAGGCCTGAGAAAGTTGATTATTATTTTGAAGTATATGAGTATATGTAAGTGTTTTCAGTTTAAGCATATGTTTTGCTAAGTATGTTAACATTGTTATGTTGCAAGCATGTTAAAGAGCAAGAGCAAGGAAGTTAGTGGTTTAAAGTATGGAAATGCATAAGTAGCAAGTCTCAAAAGAGATTATGAGCATGTTAGATTTGCCAATGTTTTAATGCTAGTAAATGTTTTCAAGCATGATTGAGCATGATAAGTATGTGAAAGTTTCCATGTGTAAGTATTTCAAAGTGCATGTGTTTTGAAGTAAGCATTATTTGAAAAGAGCATGTTTATCCCTTATCGTTCGGATTTGTGAGTTAGGATTTACTTACTAAGCAATTTGCTTATTAGTTGCATTTTCCTTCTATTGCAGATAAAGGTAAAGAAAAAGCATAAGTTAAGGAGGCGAAGGGACTTGCTTTGATGTTCAGTGGCGGCGGAACCGTGGAAGAGATCTTTGGGCTAAGTCTTGTAGAACATGGGTTTTGGTGTTTTGAAGTGGTAAAATGAATGACTTTGTTTAAACTACGCATAGAGGTTAAGTTTGGTACAAACTCTAGAGTGTTTTGCCTACATTTTGATAGTTTTGTTAAATCTCGCAAGGATTCTAATTTCAAGTTATTGAATTCGTTTTGAGTTGCTAAAATGTTCATAAAACTAGTATAGAGTATAGAAATGGAGTTGTGTCTTTGTATATCTTGGAAGTATAGGTTTTGTGGATCGTTGGAGATGGTTTTCAGGTCTGAAATGCAGGTTTTCAGGCGTGTCAGTCGACTGGTTCAGAACCAGTCGACTGCGATATCGAACAGAACTTTCTGTTCGATGCACCAGTCGACTGCCATGAGGCCAGTCGACTGGTGCCGCGCCCAGAAACTTGCTGTGACCGATACCAGTCGACTGGCTATATAGCAGTCGACTGGTACCATTAAAAAGAAGTTGTGTAGAGCAGCTGGTTAGTGCTTTAGTGTTACAACTAAGAGGTCTAGGGGTCAATTCCTAGCCAAGCTAATAAAATTAAAGTTGTTTTGTTTTTTTTTTGAAAAAAAAAAGAGAGAAGGAAGAAAAAAAAAATTCATATCAAGTTAAAGGAAGTCAAGTAGTTATAATCTAAGGCTAAGAATAAGGGGAAAGCTAAGGTCCAGTAAATGTGGCGCCCGCCTTAAGGGAGAATGTTAGAGAAGGCGGGTCGTCACAGTGGTTAGGGCTTTACCTTTGTGTGATGATTTTGATTGCTTACCCTCTTGGCATGCATCACACAATTTTGTCTTCTCATACTTGATCATAGGTAGCCCCTTCACCAACTCCTCCTTGGCCACTCTTGCAATGCTTCTCATGTTGACATGTCCAAGCCTCCGGTGCTACAACCACCCTTCTTCTTCTTTAGACATGAAACACTTAGCCAAATTGTTAGTAGCATAAGTAAGATCAAGATAATACAAGTTAGCCTCTCTATACCCTTCTAGTATGACATTATCGGATTCATTTTGTCTTATAAGACACTTCCTAGCATGAAATTCAACCCTATAACCCGCATCATATAACTGACTTACACTAAGTAAATTAAACTTTATATCTTTAATTAAAAGTACCTTATGTATGGAAATTATAGGAGATACCTCAATGGTGCCCCTACCAATAACTTTTAGTTTTCTACTATTTTCAAAGGAGTCCGTCCCTTCTTTTAAGTAGCTAATAGTAGTGAACTTGCTCACATCTCCGGTCATATGTCTTGAGCATCCACTATCTACTATTCATATGGTTGAGGCCTCCTTCACCTTCACCTAAACAACATGGAAAACATACTCTTTTGGTACCCAAATTTTTGATCCATAAGCATCATTTAAAAATCTCTTAGGTACCCATGCCCTCTTGATGTTTCCCTTAGTCCCTTGTCTCCTAGATGCACCAATCCTACCCATGAGTGAGACAAATGCCACTTCCTTTGTCTTTGGCCTATATCCTAATCCAGCCTTGTTATAAACGACCCTTTGACTATTAATTATCATATCTAAGTTGCTAGACCCTACTTGAAATTTCCTAAGTGTCTTTGTGATGTCCTCTACCTTTTTCCTTAGTTCCATATTTTCAATTTCAAAACATGAATCATGTGATGTAAGAGAACAAGCATGTAAGTCTTCCTTAAGTTTTGCAGACTCTACTCTAAGCATGGCAATTTCATCTTTTAAGTCCTTAATCTTACTTCTAGCTTTAGCTAAATCCATGTTAGTGCTAGAAATAATTTTAACTAAGGTAGAGGAGGGTAAGTGGTATACCTCACTTACCGATGCTTCTGACTCGGATGATGATGATGAGGAGTCGCTTTCATCACTTCTTGAGCTTCTCTCATCATCTGATGACTTTGAGTGGTCCATTGTCATGAGAGCAAAATGTGAAACTTGCTCTTCTTCCTCCTCCGAGGATGATGGATCATCCCAAGTCGCCTTGAGGTTGGTGGCACCCTTCTCCTTTCCCTTCGACCTCTTCTTGTCACCTTTCTTCTTCTCCTCCTTCTTTTCATCTCTTCTCTTTAGTTGAGGGCACTCGTTCTTCATGTGTCCCTCTTGATGGTAGTTGTAGCAAATGATGTCCTTGGTCTTACCCTTGCCTTTGGACCCTTTCCTAGCGTAAGACTTGTTAGAAAAACTTTTGAAAGTCTTACACATTTTCCTTACCATGAAAGCCTCTTGGTCGCTATCCATAGAGACACTGGACTCCTCTGAGTCGGATGAGGAGGAGTAGACCACCTTCTTCTTCTCCTTCCTCTTCTTCTTCTCCTTTTCTACAATAAAGGCTATACCTTTCTCTTTGGCCGAAACATTAGCTTGTCCGTGCAGTTCAAATTCACAAAACAGATCATCTAATTTAACTAAGGATAAATCCCTTGATACTTTGTAGGCATCAACCATAGATGCCCACAAGGTAGTTCTCAGGAAGGCTTGTAGGACGTACCTGACGATATCTCAGTTTTCAATCTTTTCTCCAATCACATGGAGTTCGTTGATGATCTCCTTCACCCTTCCATGCAACTGGCAGACAGTTTCATTGCTCTTCATGGACAGGGATTGGAGTTGGGCCACGAGCAAGTCCTTCTTTGCCCTTCTGGACTCGTTGGACCCTTCGTTCAGTTCCACCAATTTGTCCCAAAATTGAGCATTACCTGGCCGCCTTAATAACGGCTGAGGATACCCTGCATGGGTACAGGCTCCAGGAACGCCTTGGATCCGAGAAGAACCAAGCACTGGAAGGGGAACTGCAGAAGCTATCGCAAGAGCGGGAGAAACTCCAAGCTCGAACGGGGGAGCTAGCTGATCAGATCGGCCTCCTGGAGTCTGCTAAGAAGGTCTTGGAGGACCGGGGCGCAGAACGAGAGTGTCTGATGGCTTTGTGAGAACATAACTTGGAACTGTCGAGCTCTTATGCAGCCAATCTCCAGGATCAAGTGATCCAAGCTAAAGCGCAAGCTGCTGCTGCTACCTAGAAGCTCCAGGAGGTATAAGAGGTTCAAGCGCACTTGCTCCGAGAGGTGGAGACACTGAAATCTGCCAAGGCGGAAGCCAAAGCCAAGGTACAACAGCAGCAGAGGGATCATGTAATTCAAGTATCCCGGATTGAGGTGGGGTCCAAGGCCAAATTCTTGGAATCGGAGGAGTATGCCAAGGTAGTAGCCGCACATGCATTTAAGCGCCTCAAACAGGTCTTCTACAGCGCTATCAAGCAGTTGGAGAAGGACCAACTATTGAAACTCGGCTAACTTGCGAGTGATAACTGTCCAGCGTGTCTAGGACGATCTTTCCCCCGAAGAGCAGGCTTTATAGGACACCTCCTATCATGTGCCTAGCCTCCCCTGATCGTCCTTTGGCCGTTGTAGCCTCTTCTTTTTAAGCTCAATTTCCTAGGACGAATGTTTGCTTGATTTGACGTTGAACTTCTATATCGCCGAACTTCTTATTTTTGAAGTGATCTCCTGTTTCCCTTTAAAATGTCCAGTTTCAGGCCCGGGTTGATCGAGCAGGCGGGAGACTTTTATCCGTTCTTGGACAACCCTATACAGCTCCGAGGCCAAGCCTACACACCGAGAGGCTGTAGGGTTTAATCAGCTATTGGTCGGGCGTGTACAGCTCCGAGGTAAGCCTACACACCAAGGGGTTGTAGGGATTAAGCAGCTCTTAACCGGGCGTGTACAGCTCCGAGGCCAAGCCTACACATCGAGAGGCTGAAGGGTTTAAGTAACTCTTAGCCGGGCGTGTACAGCTCCTAGGCCAAGCTTACACACTAAGGGGTTGTAGCGTTTAATCAGCTCTTGGCCGGGCGTGTACATGTTCGAGGCCAAGCCTACACACCAAGGGGTTGTAGGGTTTAATCAGCTCTTGGTCGGGCGTGTACAGCTCCGCCAAGCCTACACACCAAGAGGTTGTAGGGTTTAATCAGCTCTTGGTCGGGCGTGTACAGCACCGCCAAGCCTACACACCGAGAGGCTGTAGAGTTTAATCAACTCTTGGTCGGGCGTGTACAACTCCGAGGCCAAGCCTACACACCGAGAGGCTGTAGGATTTAATCAGCTCTTGGCCGGGCGTGTACAGCTCCAAGGCCAAGCCTACACACCAAGGGGTTGTAGGGTTTAAGCAACTCTTGGTCAGGCGTGTACAGCTCCGAGGCCAAGCCTACACACCAAGGAGTTGTAGGGATTAATTAGCTCTTGATCGGGCGTGTACAGCTCCGAATCCAAGCCTACACACCGAGAGGCTGTAAGATTTAATCAGCTCTTGGCTGGGCGTGTACAGATCCGAGGCCAAGCCTACACACCAAGGGGATGCAGGGTTTAATCAGCTCTTGGTCAGGCGTGTACAATTCCGAGGCCAAGCCTACACACCAAGAGGCTATAGGGTTTAATCAGCTCATGGCCGGGCGTGTACAGCTCCGAGGCCAAGCCGACATACCGAGAGGCTATAGGAATATTTAATCAGCTCTTGACCGGGCGTGTACAGCTCCGAGGCCAAGCCAACACACCGAGAGGCTGTAGGATTTAATCAGCTCTTGGCCGGGCGTGTACAGCTCCGAGGCCAAGCCTACACGCCGAGAGGCTGTAGGGTTTAATCAGCTCTTGGCCGGTCGTGTACAACTTCGAGGCCAAGCCTACCCACCGAGAGGTTGTAGGATTTAATCATCTCTTGGCCGAGCGTGTACAATTCCGAGGCCAAGCCTACACACCGAGAGACTATATGGTTTAATCATCTCTTGGTCAGGCGTGTACAGCTCCGAGGCCAAGCCTACACACTGAGAGGCTGTAGGGTTTAAGCAGCTCTTGGCCGGGCGTGTACAGCTCCGAGACCAAGCCTACACACCAAGGGAATGTAGGGTTTAATCAGCTCTTGGTCGGGCGTGTACAGCTCCGAGGCCAAGCCTACACACCGAGAGGCTATAGGGTTTAATCAGCTCTTGGTCTGGAGTGTACAGCTCTGAGGCCAAGCCTACACACAAGGGGTTGTAGGGTTTAAGTAGCTCTTGGCTGGGCGTGTACCGCTCCGAGGCCAAGCCTACACACCAAGAGGTTGTAGGGTTAATCAGCTCTTGGTTGGGCGTGTACATCTCTGAGGCCAAGCCTACACACCGAGAGGTTGTAGGGTTTAATCAGCTCTTGGCTGGGCGTGTACAACTCTGAGTCCAAGCCTATCCACTTAGAGGCTGTAGGATTTAATCAGCTCTTGGCTGAGCGTGCATAGCTCCGAGGGCAAGCCTACACACTGAGAGGCTATAGGGTTTAATCAACTCTTGGTCGGGCGTGTACAGCTCTGAGGCCAAGCCTATACACCGAGAGGTTGTAGGGTTTAATCAGCTCTTGGTCGGGCGTGTATAGCTCCGAGGCTAAGCCTATACATCGAGAGGTTGTAGGGTTTAATCAGCTCTTGGCCGAGCGTATACAGCTCCGAGGCCAAGCCTACACACCAAGGGTTGTAGGGTTTAAGCAGCTCTTGGCCGGGCGTGTACAACTCCGAGGCCAAGCCTACACACCAAGGGGCTTTAGGGTTTAATCAGCTCTTGGCCGGGCGTGTACAACTCCGAGGCCAAGCCTACACACCGAGAGGCTGTAGGGTTTAATCAGCTCTTGGCCGGGCGTATACAGCTCCGAGGCCAAGCCTACACACCGAGAGGCCGTAGGATTTAAGCAGCTCTTAGCCGGGCGTGTATAGCTCCGAGGCCAAGCCTACACACCGAGGGGTTGTAGGGTTTAATCAACTCTTGGCCGGGCGTGTACAACTCCGAGGCCAAGCCTACACACCAAGGGGCTGTAGGGTTTAAGCACGCATAGGGACTCAACATTTTTCCGACTGACATGTCACTCATGCTTTTTATTGATTATACCGCAAGGCAGTGAAGAAGCAAAAAATACATCAAACAAACACTCCGCGTGGTACCTCACTGAGTACAGTAGGGGCGGAGATGGTTAGCATGCTAGGGTCTTTCCAATCCTTTTCCTTTATTGTCTTCCAGGTAATAGATACTTCCTGTGAGTTTCTTGACGACGACATAGAGGTCATCCCACTGCGGGTCCAACTTCCCGGGCTACCCTACTGGCTTTATTCTCTTCCAGACTCGATCACCCACCTCGAAGCTGTGAGCGATCACTCGGCGGTTGTAGGCTTGCTGCATCCTTCTCCGATATACCTCCATCCTTGCCGCGGCAGCTGCGGGCGATCACTCGGCGGTTGTAGGATTGCTGCATCCTTCTCCGATATGCCTCCATCCTTGCCGCGGCTTTATCCCGTACCTCCGAGATGAGGTCCAGATCAATTTGCTGTTCCTGGTCATTGTCTTCCTTGCGTTAATGCTGCCGTCGTGGGGACTCTTCCCCTACCTCTACCGGGATGATGACCTCTGCGCCGTAAACCAGCTGGAAGGGGCTCTCACCCGTCCCTTCTTTCGGGGTAGTCCGATAGGACCATAGGATTCTGGGGAGTTCTTCAATCCAGCTGCCCCCCGACATGGTCTAACTTTATCTTGAGTTCCCGCAGAATTTCTCTGTTGACGACTTTGGCTTGTCCATTGCTCTACGGGTACGCCACGGAGGTGAAGGTCGGTTGAATGCCTAATCCTTCGCACCACTCCTTCAGCTTACGCCCAGAAAATTGTCGCCCGTTGTCGGATACCAGCTTGTGAGGGATGTAGTGCCGACAGATGATGTCCCTCCATAGGACTTTCATCACAGCCCCTTCCGTGATGTTCACCAGATGTTCGACTTCTACCCATTTGGAGAAGTAGTCAACGAGGACCAGTAGAAATTTCTTTTACTGGGGCCCAAGGGGAAGGGACCCACAATGTTCATTCCCCATTGGTCAAAAGGGCAGGATACCGTGGAAACTTGCAAGGGCCCGGTCGGGCAGTGATTCACATGTTGATGTCTCTGGCAAGCTTCGCATCGGGCCACATAATTAAGCGCATCAGCCTGCAAGGTAGGCCAAAAGTATCCCGCCAAAAGGATCTTCTAAGACAAGGATCTTCCTCCGATGTGGATCCCACAGATGCCCTCGTGTACCTCCCTCATCAAGTAGCCAGTCTCCTCCGGTCCGACGCATTTTAGGAGGGTTCGGGCGAAGGCCTTCCTATATAGCTGATCCCCAACCAGTGTGAACATGGCTACCCGCCGGCGAAACAACCGGCTCTCTTGGCCTCCACTCAGAATGGATCCGTCCCGGAGGAATGCTATGTAGGGATCCCTCCAGTCTGTTTGTCTATCAATTCTGGCCTCTCCAATTTGGGCTACCATCCTTTCTGCTACACAAGGCTCACTCAGCTGCCAGGTGGATATGGAACTGGCCAGCTTGGCCAACTCGTCGGCCCGCACATTGTCCGACCGGGAGATCTTCTGCAGGATGACCTCCGAGAAGGCGGCTTTCAGTTGTTCGTAGAGGGCTACATACTTCTGCAGCTGCTCGCACCTGACTTCGAAACTACTCACTATTTGCTGAGCCACCAAATGAGAGTCCGAATAGACTGTGACTCGATGGGCTCCCATGTGCCTGGCTGCCTACAGTCCCGCTAGGATCGACTCATACTCGGCCTCGTTGTTGGTAGCTTTGAAGTGAAGTCGGATAGACAGATGTAACGTGTCTCCCTTAGGGGAAATCAGTAGCAGTCCAACCCCGCTGTGTTGGCTATTGGAGGATCCATCTACATAGACCTTCCACATACCTTCGGCCTCTGCCTCTGGGATGGTCTCCAGTATGAAGTCGGAGAGGGCCTGCGCTTTGATGGTGGCTCAAGGCTGATACTCAATACCGTATTCGCTTAACTCCGTCGTCCATTTTATTAGCCTGCCCGACGCCTCGGGGTTAGTGAGGACTCGGGCGAGCGGGCTATTGGTGAGGACCACGATGGGATGTGCTAAGAAGTACAGCCATAACCTTCGGGCCATCAGGACCAAGGAGTAGGTCAGTTTTTCCATCGTGGTGTACCGCGTTTCGGCATCCTTTAGAAGGTGCCCAAAGAAATAGATGAGGTATTGTATTCGATCTTGTTCTCGGACGAGCGTCGATCTTACTGCTTGCTCGGCTGCTGATAAGTAGACGAATAAGGTCTCCCCCTCCACGAGTTTGTGTAGGGTCGGGAGGTCTGTAAGATAGGTCTTCAACTCTGCAAAGACCTTCTCACACTGGTCATCCCACTCGAACTTAACGGCTTTTCTCAGAATTTTGAAGAATGGGAGGGCTTTGTCAGCGGATTTAGAGATGAATCGGGATAGTGCCGTGATCCTTCCATTCAGCCGCTGTACTTCCTTGAAGTTCCACGAGGGTGACATATCCAGAATGGTCTTTACCTTTTCCTCATTGGCTTCAATCCCCCTCTCCGTCACCATGTACCCCAGGAACCTGCTACCTTTTACCCCAAACAAACACTTAGTTGGGTTTAGTTTCAACCTGCTGGCTCTCAGGGTGGCGAACGTCTCTTCAAGGTCAGCTATCATGTCACCTCCATTGTCAGTTTTGACCAGGATGTCGTCCACGTACACTTCGATATTCCATTTGATCTGGTGCCTGAAGACTTTGTCCATCATCCACTGGTATGTGGCGCCCGCATTGCGCAAGCCGAAGGACATGACATTGTAGCAGTACGTGCCGTCAACCGTCACAAAATTGACCTTCTCCTAGTCCTCGGGAGCGAATGGGTCTTGGTGGTAGCTCTGGTAAGCATCTAACATTGAAATGAACTCACATCCGGCTGTAGAGTCCACCAATCGGTCTATTCGAGGTAGGAGGTAGCAGTCTTTTGGGCAGACTTTGTTTAAGTCTCGGAAGTCGATGCAGACTCGCCATTTGCCCCGGGGCTTGGACACTAGGACCACATTGGCCAGCCATGCTGGAAATTGGACTTCTCTGATGTGTCCAACTTTTAACAACTTCTGGACTTCATCTCGAATGGCCTTATCTTGGTCAGGAGTGAAGTGCCTCCGCCTCTGCTTCACAGGGCGGGCTCCTGGCATAACATGCAAGTGGTGCAAGGCCAACGCCGGTGGAACTCCTTTAATCTCTTCAGTGGCCCAAGCGAAGACATCCTTATGGTTTCGCAGGCACTCAATGAGACGGCTTCTTAGTTCTAGTGCGAGGTCGAGGGCGATGCGCGTGCTTCCCCCTCCAGGCTGAGGATGGATCTGTACCTCCTCACTCTCGACCTCCCTTCGTTCCTTCTTAGGTCCTTCGTCTTCTCTCGAATGGGTGAGGTCTTCTAGCAAAACCTCTTGAAGATCGACGTCCCCCCCCCCCCCCACGACCAATGGGTTGTTCCTCCAACCCTGCCATCGGTGCTCCTTCAGGTACTTTGCTAGTTTCCCACAGACGGCGCCAAATTTGTTCTGGAAAGAGTCGACGACGATGACTAGTCACTGGAGTTCTGCCCCTGTGGAGGTTGCTATGGTGGGAAGGAACTTGGGGTCCTGCAAGGTTAACACAAGCGTTAAGGGACATGCCGGCAGGGGGCCGGCAGAGTCCACTCCGACGCTCAAGTCAGTATCTGTCTGAAAAGTAGAGGTAGCAAGAAGTAAGAATATGTGTAGGGTTGAGAGAGCGTAACTCCTTTACCGGAGGGGTTGGACTACCTGTTGAGGCAATCGGCCCTAAGATGATCTGGAGGATCATAGGGTTTTGATGTGTGTGGGCAATATGGTTTAGTTAGGGTTTATTGTGTTCTCATATGTGTACATGAGTGTGCAGGTGTACAGGTACACATGGACTTGGTTGATATCTTCAGATGAAGGATGGTATGGAAGCAAGCTGGAGGCTTATGTGCGCAGCCGAGGGACCGTTGGATAGCAGGGACGATGAGCCGAGGGACGCAGACTTCGAGGCGTATGTAAAGGGTGGCATGGAGGCAAACTAGAGGTTTGCGTGCGCATCTGAGGGACGAGGGCCGAAGATGAAGAAGGCATGAAGGCAACAGTTGAGACTGCTGGTGAAGAGTCAACCGAGTTGTGAGGGTCTGAGTATGAGTGATTGTACTCAGGGGCTAAGCCGGGAGGGTTTGAGTGCGGAGCGACTTATACTCAGGGGTGAAACCCTAGGCTTAGGTTGGACCAGTCGACTGGCCATGGGGCAGTCGACTGGTGTAGGCTGGAACAGGCTGGCAGATTCGAACGTTGTACTGTAACGGTCGAATCTGAGTGGGACCAGTCGACTGGTAGCGGCTGTTTCAGATTCGAGCCATATTTAAAGGGGCTCGTTTCAGACTACTATCTCTTGACGAAACTCACTTGGGTAAAGTGAGTTAGTAGTCTTTTGTGCTCAGAGAGTTGTTCGTGATTGTGGCGAGGTTTCTCCACCCACAAGGAGCGACAGATCTAGCCGGAGGTTATCCGGAGTGTGATCTACCGACGGATTCTTGGATTAGTTACCCGTCCAGGGTGGATACCAAGTAACTCGGTTTGTTAGCATTGTTTTCTGTTGTTAGTTTATTTTATTTGTATTTCCGCTGCGCTAACAATCTTGTAGAGAAAACGACAAGAAATTGCTATTCACCCCCCTCTAGCAACGTCGTCGATCTATCACTACCTTTTATACCGATGTTCGTAGACCAGGTTTGTGCTCTCGATCTATGCTACGTCTCCGTGACTTGCACCACATTGCCCCCCATCTATACTCTTCCGGCGGTTACAGGATAGCTATTGAAAAGGTCTGCGTCGTTATCCTGCTTCGGCCCGTGGCGCTAATTAAGGGTCGTAATAACTCCGTGTGACGGGGAAGCTTATCCGCAGACAGGTCGGGGGAGGGGGAGGGAGGTCTGTACTCGAGTTCGGCCGTTGCTGGGGCTCCGCCTCCCGAGTTGATCTCGGGGTCCTTCGGCCCGGGTGAGCACAGGCGCAGTGCCTCTCGAGGTGCTCTCGGGGCCCAATCCCTCGGGGTGAGCCCGGGGGGATCTTCTAGCTGACCTTCCTGAGCGGGTTCCCCGAGGGAGATCCCGTGGCTCAGGCAGGAGAGTCTTTCTGATTTGAAGTGTCACGTCCCGCAGCTTCTTCATCCCACGTGCCCGCCACAGGCTTATTCAACTCTATCATAACTTATATGCATGCAATCATTTTTTTTCTTTCCTCTCTCTCTAATGCATGCAATATATCTTCTCTTTCTTCTCATTACTCCCATTTTTTCATGCATTTTCTTTCTCTTTCCTCTTCTCTTTCTTCGCTCTTTTAGATAGATGTATGCAAAACATAGGAAAAATTTCAGGCCCACGTTGGGCCTGATATTTTTCATATCATGCCCGATACGGGCCTGATAGTTTTCATACTAGGCCCAATGTGAGCCTGAGACCCAACGTGGGTCTAATATGAAAGTTGTTTGACTTCGATAGGATCGTCGTCAATTGCGACAGCGACGACGGATGGGACGTTGACCAGTTGGGGCTACGACAGCTTCGTCCAGTGGCACATCAATCCACCGATATGTTTTTTTTTTGCATTGTTCTTGAAGTTCTCTGCTTTTTAGTTTCCACTCGAGTGTTTTTTTCGAAAACAAATTTTAAAAATTAAAAGGAAAAGAAAATTAAAAAAAATTATCATGGTTAAAATGAGTTGAAACCTGTATACTTTTTAGATTTAAATTTGAATATTAATATTTAATTTAATTAAAATATTTTTTCATTAAATTGAAACTAAAAGATCATATCAGTCCGAATGTTGGGTATGATATGCAATCCATATCAGGCCCATATCAGGCCCAACAACCCTAATTTGTGATCTTCTTGATTCTTCCTTATTACATTTTAATATGTCGAAGAAGTCCAAATAAATAATAGATATCATATTTAAACTCCTTGTAACCTCAGAAATCCACGGGAACCAAAATTTTTGCAATCGGAGCTCTCTAGGTCAAATCAGTGGATTTTGACCAAAACCCACTGATTTGACCTCGAGAGCTCTGATTGAAATTTTTCAATTTTCGTGGATTTCTGAGAGCTCCAATTGTAAAAATTTCAGTTCCCGTGGATTTTTGAGGTTACAAGGAGTTTAAATATGTTATTTATTATTTTTTCGACCTCTCTGATCAGGTGTTAAAATATAATAACGATGAATCGAGAAAAATATCTAATATTTGGTCCATTGGGCCTGATATGAATCATATCAGGCCCATATTTGGCCAAATATTAGATTTTTTTTATTCTCGTTATTACAATTCCCGTGGATTTCTGAGGTTGCAAGGAATTCAAATATGTTATCCATTGTTTATTTGGACTTCTCTGAGGTGTTAAAATGTAATAACGAAAAATCGAGAAAAAAATCTAATATTGAGCCCATTGGGCCTGATATGAATTATATCAGACCCAACGACCCCAATGTGTGATTTTTTTTCTCAATTCTCCGTTATTATATTTTAACACCTTGGAGAGGTCAAAATAAACAATGAATATTTCAACTCCTTATAACCTTAGAAATCAACGACAACTGAAATTTTTACAATCGGAGCTCTCTAGCTAAAATCAGTAGTTTTTGATCAAGTCTACGGGAACTGAAATTTTTACAATTGATCAAATCCACGGGAACTGAAGTTTTTGGTCAAAACCCACTGATTTGACCTAGAGAGCTCCGATTGCAAAAATTTTAGTTCCCGTGGATTTCTGAGGTTACAAGGAATTCAAATATGCTATCCATTGTTTATTTCGACTTCTCCAAGGTGTTAAAATGTAATAACGAAGAACCGAGAAAAAAATCTAGTATTGAGTCCATTGGGCCTGATATGAATTATATCATGCCCAACGACTCCAATGTGTATTTTTTCTCGATTATCTGTTATTACATTTTAACACCTTGGAGAGGTCGAAATAAACAATGAATAACATATTTGAACTCCTTACAACCTTAAAAATCCATGGAAACTGAAATTTTTATAATCGGAGCTCTCTAGCTAAAATCAGTATTTTTGGTCAAAACCCACTGATTTGACCTAGAGAGCTCCGATTGCAAAAATTTCAATTCCCGTGGATATCTAAAATTACAAAGAGTTTAAATATGTTATCCATTATTTATTTCGACCTCTCTGAGGTGTTAAAATGTAATAACAAAAATAAAAAACATCTAATATTGGGCCAAACGTGGGCCTGATATAATTCATATTAGGCCCAATATTAGATTTTTTTTCTCGATTCATCGTTATTACATTTTAACATCACGGAGAGATCGAAATAAATAATAGATATCATATTTAAACTCCTTGTAACCATAAAAATCCACGGAAACTAAAATTTTTACAATTGGAACTCTCTAGGTCAAATCAGTGGATTTTAACCAAAAATCACCGATTTGACTTAGAGAGCTCCGATTGTAAAATTTTCAGTTTCCGTGGATTTATGAAGTTACAAGGAATTTAAATATGTTATTCATTATTTATTTTGACCTCTTCGAGGTGTTAAAATGTAATAACGAAGAACGAGAAAAAAATCACATATTGGGTTCGTTGGGCCTGATATGGATTCCATATCAGACCCACATTGGGCCTTATATGGTTCCATATCAAGCCTAACGTGTCCAATGGGCTAATATAGATTTTTTTCTCGATTCTTCGTTATTACATTTTAACAACTCGGATAAGTTCAAATAAACAATATATAGCATATTTGAACTCCTTATAACCTCAGAAATCCATGGGAACTGAAATTTGTAAAATCGGAACTCTCTAGGTCAATAAGTGGGTTTTGGTCAAAACCTCCGATAGCAAAAATTTCAGTTCCTGTGGATTTCTGAGGTTACAAGGAGTTCAAATATGCACATTGTTTATTTGGACTTCTCCGAGGTATTAAAATGTAATAAAGAAGAATCAAAAAGATCACACATTAAGACTGTTGGGCCTGAAATGGATTGCATATCAGGCCTACGTTGGGCTTGATATGGGTATGATGTTTTAATTTTAATTTAATAAAAAAATATTTTAATTAGTTTAAATATTAATATTCAAATCAAAATCTAAAAAACATATAGATTTCAACTTATTTTAATCATTTGATTATAAATTTTTATTTTATTTTATTTTTCTTGAAATTCTTAAAATTTGTTTTCGAAAAAAACTTGAGTCAAAATTAAAAAGCAGAGAACTTCAAGAACAATGTAAAAATAATATCGGTGATCGATGCAGTACTAGACGAAGCTGGTCGGAGATCTCTCGTAGCCCTAACTGATCGACGTCCTAGCCGTCGTCACTGTTGTAGTCGACGACGGTCTTATCGAAGTCGAACAGCTTTCATATCAGGCTCACGTTAGGCCCGATATGAAAAATATCAGGCCCAACGCCGACCTGATATGAAATATATCAGACTCAACGTGGACTTGATATTTTTCCCATGTTATGTAAGTATCCATCTAAAAGAGAGAAAAAAGAGAAGAGGAAAGAGAAAGAAAATACATGAAAAAGTGGGAGGAATGATAAGAGAGGCGAGGAAAGAGAAGATAGGTTGCATGCAAAAGAAAAAGTAGAAAAGAAAAAGAGATTACATGCAAATTTAGGGGGCGTTTCGTAGACTTATTTTCCATTTTCATTTTCTGTAGAAAATATGATTTTCTGGAAAACGTATTTGGCTTGCATTTTCCAGCCTTGTTTTCCAAAAAAAAATATAGCATTTTCTGGAAAACTAGAGAATGAAAGAAAGTCATTTTTCAGAAAATATGAAAATACGGGGACGTTTAGTTTACTCTATTTTCTATTTTCATTTTCCAGACGGCACTTGTGCTAGTCTTCTCAAAAACTATGGTCATCTATGTTTTTTTTTTACGTGGTCTCCCAACGTTTTATCTGACATGTCAATCAAAATATTAATATATCAATTCAAAAACTCTAATTAACTAGGCCAGTAAACATAAATGGTCAGCCACGGATGATCAAGAGTATTCTCAGGTCGGCTATCTATTAAAGAATTTTTTTTTTTTTTTTGATAATACATTATAATTGAATTTCGAACTGTAAATCTTAATTTATCATTGGAGAACTTAAATAACATGGTGCCCCTGCGAACTTGATGTCAACCCAACTCCCATTGGACATGCCTTAAATTCTCCATGGCAATTATCTTTCTAAATTTTTTTATTCAAATTTTAAACTAATTAACTTTCATCATGCACACATTTATGGTTTTAATCAACTTTATAATGTAAATAGAAAATTAAAGGTATTTGTCGTTACGTTTTTAGTTAACTACGAGTTTTGGGCTGGTCCATTACAATGAAATTACTTAAAAACTAAATTTAGAAAAAATTATAATTGACACACAAATATGAATGACAAGCAGCATTCTAAAAGCATTAATTGCAAGTCCAACTACGACAAAATTCTTATACAACAGCATAACAAAATCAATCTCAGAATTTCAGTTTTAAATTAAAGCTAATATCACTTCTTCATCCCCCCTTTGTTTCGTGAAAATTTGTTCTTGTTGAAGGCTCTAAAGTCGTTTGTTGATTCAGCAGTGTTTTGCTTCCTCATGCCTTTCCTGCCTCCGTAGCCAAACTTTGATTCTCTGCGATCTCTCTTCTTATTTCTCTCTCCTCTCCTTACGAATCCTCCAGTTCTGTCACCAGGAGCCACCCCTGTGCGCCTTTTCTTCGACTTATTGAACCCCTCATCACCATCGTCGTCATCGAGAGGCAATTTCATTTCATCATCATCATTACCTTTGGAAAACCCACTTTGCTGTCGTTGTTTCCGCCATTTTTTCACAGAATCAATCTCGTCTTTCTTGCGCTTTGCCCTCTCTTTTGTCTTCTGCACCTGGACTTCTTTCGCCAATTTCTTCGCTTCCCTAGCTTTCTTCCTCTCTTCTGCTTCCTCAATCTTCTTTTTCTCGACCAAAAGCTTGCTTTTCACCTTCAACATGTGAGAGTCGCTTTTCACCATCTCTGCATAGTAGTCCTGAGGCCTGAGAAATGGAACACCCATGGACTGCAACTTTTCATAGGCCTGCCGAGTGCCAATCAATGCTTGTGTATAAAATGCTGATTCACGTATCAGATCATCATTGGCATCTATTTCTTGCTCTGGGTTGTGATCGATAGTCAGCTTGTCAATCCAGTTGACATGCTCTGGCCACGCTATATCACCCAGCCTCTCAAGAAGAGCCTCCTTATTATTAATATAATTCTTGGCAGGTTCACTCCGTCGCACTTCTTCGTCTGATTCTGTTTCAGATTCCTCAACATCATCAACATAGTCATTCAGCAACTCTTCCTCAGCAAGCGCTGAATCTTGACCTCTGAGTGCAACCATTTTAGACTGCAAAGCAGATAATAATCAATCAGTTACATTATACTATTCTCTTATAAATTGTAGAAAAAAACAGCAGTAACATCCAATTCCTTGCGTTATCAGACTACTGTATAAAAGTTGATGATCCATAGAGTTAATAAATAGACATCTAAATCAAATAAATGTCAAAATACTGCTTTAAAGAAAACAACATTCAGGTACAAATCGAGAGAATGAAAAAAGCAAACAGAAATAGTTTAGAGGAAAGAAACCAAGAAACATTTCCAGTAGTCAGCATTTTACAATTGCTAGCATCATACAGCAATGTTGATAAGATAAATGGCAATATAAGTTATAAAGAAAAGAGAAAATGCCATCAATCGACAATCAATATGACCATCTGACCCAACTGTGCTTCTTCTACATCTAGTGTAGATGGTTTGACTAGACTCTCCTACAAATAAAAGTGCAACCTATTGCATATAGAAGGCCAAACAGAAAATTTGTATTTAGAGGATACTCAGATAAGTTGGCATCCAAAACTATACTTTCCTTGGAAGGTTTTATATTATGGATTTTGTAGGCTTACATATTCTAAATTGTAAGATCAACAATATTTTGTTTTAAATCCTGCCAACATAGGAGAACCATCTATGGAAATCTAATGCGCCTACAACAGACAGAAGGGGAGAACCATCAGCAGATAAGCATGAGGGAATGCTGGAGCCTGGAGGTGGCTCATTCATGTGTAAAACAATGAGAGGAGAAGGTAGCAATGGGAGGAAAGATGCAGAACAGTAGAGCAACACTAGTTTACTTGGCAAATGCTGGTTTGGACAAAAAACACGACTCAAATCCCATTCAAGTCAAATCAAACAAAAAACATGTCCCAACAAATTCAATTCTAATACTCCACAATTAGAAGCTAAAAGTCCTCTATTATAATACGACACATTTAGCAACAAATCAGCACCTAATGCCTTTGTCCATTACTAAATAATAAAATTTTAACCAATAAACAGGAAATCCTATATGCTCATCTGTTGTATTCCAGTACTTGAGTCCAAAATTTGGTTCCTCTTCTACCAAGTCCCCATGCTCACATTTAGAGGAGAAAAAAAAGCCAAAATTTAAATCGATAGACAAACCAAATACTAAACTTCGCCTGTGATGACCTAGTCATTGTCGGTCCCAAGCCTGGATAAAGGAGGAGGGTTGCGTTAGGTTGCCAGCCAACGTAAAAAATATGGCAAATGCTTTTTTATACAAAACTCAAAAATTGTCTCAATCCAGTGATAAAGTCATCAGATAAACCCCGACGGTCTGGTAAATTTTTTTTATACACCCACCTCCTTTCATTCTACATTTTGCCTGTTTATAATTTTAATAACATGAATAATAATTTCCAAAAAAAATTAGATATGCATAGCAATATTCTTGTGAAATTAGTTGATTAAATTTATTAATTAATGTATAAATTTAGATTTAAGAATTAACAGTTAGCTAATTAAATTATTAAGTTTAAGATTAATTAATATCAAAATCTTGAATTAATTTAAAATTTAAAATTAATTAATTAAATTTCATATCACGACAGTATAAATTAATTAAAATAAATAATTAATTACTAATCATTTCATATTAGGTTAAATTAATTATTTTATGATTTTATTAATTTGGAATAAATAATTTTTTGAAATTTCGAATTAAAAAATCAATTTGAGATTTAATTAAATTAAATAATTATACAAAAGTGAAGAATTAGTTAATTAATATCCTAAATCGAATAATTAGTTAATCACATTAAAACAAAGCAAAACACATGATCATTCAAATAATTACCTAATTGTATGTTATAATACAAGCAAACACAAATTTTTATAAACCAATATAAACTAATGAAACAAAATCTTATAGAGCACTCACACTAAGACATGGAATATTACAATAAACATTAATCAGAATAATAAATAATAAAAGAGGGATATAGACATACCAAACAAAGGTCACCAAAGACGTCGGTCGTCACTCCAAACAATTCTACTTAAGACCTACACAAAAAATATTACACAATCAAATATATATATATATATATCAAAAATTACATCTTCAATTGTAAAACACACGGTGAACGACGTAGCCCAAGCCTAGCCGGGCTTCATAAGTTTGGTCCGGACTGGACCGGACCAGCCCGGATCGGACCAACCGGCCTGGCCCGGTCAGGCCAAGCCGGGCCCGGACCAGACATGGCCGGCCAGGCAGGCCTGCCCTGGCGCGGCCAACCCTGGTGCTCCAGGCCGCACCCGCCTGGAAACGCGAGAGCAAGGCCGCCCAGGCCGGGAACGCGCGAGCGCGGCCACGCCTGGCCAGGAACGCGCGAGGGCGGCCGAGCGCGACCGGAAGCGAGCGAACGGGTCCGAGCGCGCCGGTAGCGCGCGAGCGGGTCCGAGCGCAACCGCACGCCATCGGTAGCGCGTGAGCACGGCCGCGCGTGGCCGGTAGCGCGCGAGCACGGCCCCCGCGAGGCCGGTAGCGCGCGAGCGCGGCCGCGCAGGCCGATAGCGCTCGAGCGCGGCCGCCGCGGCCGGTAGTGCGAGAGCGCCCGCGCAGGCAGAGCGGCCGCGCACGCCGTGGCGCGGGCCAGGCGCAGCCGGCCCCCCGACGCAACTCGTGACTCGTCGCACAGCCTCCCGCCAACGGAGATAACGGTGAAAGAAGAGAGAAGGAGAAAGATGCTCACCGGAGAACGTCATCGCAGGAGGGAGCGCGCACCACACAGCCGCCGAAAGCCACAATGAATTAGGGCAAAAGCCGATATGGAGATGTGAAGGTATATATAATTAGGGATTTACGACAAAAAAAATATATTTCTCGCCAAATTCGTTGTAAAATGAATTTTTTTAAAAAAATCTTAAAAATTTTCAAAATATCATATAGTGATATACAGAATTCGGTATTCGACGAAGCGAATTTCTACGTCCTTATATCGATATCCTCATGATATAAATGACCTTAAACATAAATTTTGAATAATATATTTTTATTTATATTTTTTTAAATATTTTTTACTTGGAAAATATAATTTTATGACTTTAAAATTTTTTATATAAATTTATCCAGTGAAATTTAAGTTTGGCATCATTTATTTCATGATGAAATCACTACGAGCATGTAGAAACTTATTCCATAAAATACGAAGCTTCGTACGTTTATTGATGATTTATTGAAAGTATTTAGGGTTTTTTTAAAAAAAATTAAAATTTTTCGACAAAATTTCAGAATACCTCCCAAATTCTACGACGAATTTCCAAATTCGTCGCAGATTAAGGACGAATTTTGAAATTCGTTGCAAAATTAGTTTTTTTTAAAATCAAAATAAATGTCGTTTAATTATCGTAAATGGACCTAGCGAACTCGAAATTTAATGAGACAAGTTTCTATATGTTCGTATTGATCTCGTGATGAGCTAAACGACCTCAAATATGAATTTCACTTAATATAATTTTTTTATAATTAATTATTTAAATTAGCGAATAACTTAGTAAAAATTTTCTATGTCTGGAACAGTTATAAGTAATTTGATGTCAATCTTTTATTGATCTCTAGAAATTTTTTGAAATTTATGTTTAAGGTCATTTATGTGACGAAGACGTTGGTACAAACTTGTAGAAACTTGTGTCATGTCATTTCGAGTTTTGTAGCTCCATCTGGGACATTTTTCGAATGTATTTCGATTTTTTTTAAAAAAATCTATTATTTGCAACGAATTTCCAAATTCATCGTAAATTTTGGGACGAATTTGAATTCATCGCAAAATTTGTCGCAAAATTTGCAACGAAAATTTTTTTTTACAAATTTTGCGACGAATATTTATTGTGCGACGAAAAATTTGTTACAAATTTTGCAACGAAAAATTTTTGTTACAAATTTTGCAACGAAAAGTGCAACAAATTTTGAGACGAAAAATTTTTGTCGCGAATTAGCGACAAAAAAAAAAGTCACAAAAATCGTCACTTATTAGCAACGAATATAGATTTCGTCGCAAAATTTGTCGCTAATCAGCGACGAAAATTTTTTGTCGCAAAAAATTATCACAGAATACTCATTTTTTTTATAGTCGTAGCAGACAAACCTGGGATGACCTACTCAGCCCACGGAAGTTTCCCATCAATCTCAAAGGTAAATCGGAAAACGCTCGCGATGGACAATCTAGAAGCCGAGCGTACTAAGATTCGTGCTCATTTGGAAAAAAAAAATTCTTACAAAATATGTTATAATTAGGGATCAAACTATGAATACTTGGGACAACGATTAGCTACCCTACCACTGCATCATAGTCCCAAAGACTGAGAAAAAGAATTTTAGAACCTTTCACAAGAGATCAAGAAAGTTAAAATTAAAATAACAAATAAATAGCAAACTCGTAAACAACAATGAGATGAAAATTCTAAATAACAAACTCTGATCCATTTCCATTGAACTGCGGCAACTGAAGGTGGCAATAGGAGAACAGAAACATAGGGAAAAAAACCAAGTGAAATCAACATATTGCCAAATATAAGGAAAATAATAAATAAAGAATTTGAAAATGAGAAACAAGATTATGATTCCAATTATTCCCCAATAATATTGTATATCAAAAAAATAAAATTAGAAATATTCCTAGTTTATCCGAGAATGGGGAGGCGCCTGCTGAATGGAAGCATTTAACTGCAAGAAAACTATTATCCTAGAAGTAGGTTACATGGCCTTGGGTTATGATGTAATTGTAAAACGATTAGTCGTTATTTTATACATCTGTGATTCAATCCCTATATGACGAATTTTATAAAAAAAATTTATCTAAATGGGGCGCGAATTCTGGAACGCTGGACTTCTAGACCGTCCATCGCGAGTACTTCCTAATTTATCTTGATGACCGATGAAAAACTTTCATGGGTCGGATCGATCATCCCAGGTTCATCTGCAACCTACATCTCTAAGTTTCATTTTGGCCCGAAACAAAAATGAGTGTTGTAGATAACAAATCTTCAACAAATTAAACGTATGCGAAGATCAATATTTACTCCATTATCACTATCGATTAGAGCATAAACAAAAAACTAACAGACAATTTACAGGATTAAGCGAAAAGCATAGGGCATGGATCATATATCTGCAGGAAATGCGGGGGGAAAAAAATTTACTTGTGCTTTTCCCGATTCGTCCCGAACCTGATGCTCCCTTCCTTTAGTCTTGACTGCTGATCGCAACGCTAGAAGAGGACTTGATGCCAAATAACAAGCAGATAAAAATAATTCACCGAAATCTTTGAATACGAAAGAGGAATCATACACGGATTAGGATTCTTACCAAGGACGGAGCTAGAGAGGAGCAACATTCTCCATTCTCCATTCTCCATTCTCCATTCTCCATTCTCCATTCGTCGACATATTGTGAATAGGAGTAAGAATTAGGGTTCTTACCTAAGGGCAGAGTTGGAGAGAAGCAACAGAAGACGGAGCTGGAGAGGAGTCAGAAATATTAGATCAGATAGTAGACGAATCTAAAGTGACCGGTCCGGTCCTACGAAAATTTCCGACCGGTCATCAGGGGTAAATCGGAAATCGCTCATGGTGAGCAGTCTAGAAGCCTAGCGTCCCAGGGTTTGTGCTCCGTTTGGAAGAAAAATTTCTACAAAATACGTCGCAATTAGGGATCGAACCACGGATGCCTGGGATAGCGACTAGTCACCATACCGCTGCACCATAGCCCCGAGGGCGAGTTGGAGAGGAGCCACAGACCAATCGCAGAGTGGAGAAAGAGAGAATGCGATTGACATCATTATCAATCCATCCTATTCTTAGCTCTCCATCACTTCAAAGTCCCCAAAATGCTGTGATAAGTCTCCACGAGATAGACTGATGGTTAGTACGTAGGTATTGTCATCAAAATACTGCGATAACTTTTTTCTCTTGTCTTTTCCATGGAAATTTATTTTCTCTTTCGTTTCCATTTCTTTGTCATTCCAGATTTATAATTGCAACCATTAGGATTCCTTGTTGTATTCTAGTACTTGTCCAAAATTTGGTTCCTCTTCTACCAAGTCCCCATGCTCACATTTTGAGGAGAAAAAAAAGGCCAAAATTTAAATGCATAGACAAACCAAAAATTAAACTTCGCCTATGATGACCTAGTCATTGTCGGTCCCAAGCCCGGATAAAGAAGGAGGGTTGCGTTAGGTTGCCAGTCAGCGTAAAATAATATGAGAAATACTTAATGAATGAATCCATTAAACTATTATGCTAATGTTAGGATGTTTTCCGGAAAGAACGCATTATAGAGTACGACTGTAACATCTCGACAAGGACTGCTACATCTCCAAAACTCGGGTGTAGTGCTAAACATGCAAGGGTTCGTGTTGTAAGGTTCAACTGTAACGTCTCGGCAAAGACCGTTACATCTCAATGAGAACTTAGATGTAGTGTTAAATAGGCAAAAGTTCTCACACCATAGGTGGGATAAGAATAAACATTATAAAAAAATAATAGTCTGAGATTTGGAACATGGAATATAGGAACTCTCACTAGTAAAACTTGGAGGCCGTAGATACGATGATTAGGAGCAAAATTTGTATTTTGTGTGTGCAAGAGACAAAATGGGTATGTGAGAAGGCAAAAATGATAGAGGACTCGGGTTTTAAGTTATGGTATACAAGAAAGAATAAAAACAAGAAATAGAATGGGTATTTTTGTATATAGTTCTTTAAAAGATAAAGTTATTAAAGTAGTTAGAAAGAGGGATAGAATTATAGCTCTCAAGATAGTAGTGGCGAAAGAAACTATGAACGTAATTAGCATATAGACACCTCAAATACGATTAGATGAAGAAATCAAATCAAGATTTTGGGACGATTTAGTTGAGGTATTACAAAACATTCCGCCAAATGAAATGATTTTAATAGGAGGTGATCTAAATGGACATGTTGGAGTGAAAAATAAAGAATATGCGAGGATACATGAGGGTTATGGGTTTGGAACAAGAAATGAAGAAGGAAAAACTATATTGAATTTTGCGATAGCATATGACCTTATACTAGTTAATATATTTTTTAAGAAAAAAGAACACATAATTACATTCAAAAGTGAAAATAATAAATCATAAATTGATTTTTTTTATGGTTAGGAAGAGAGATAGGAAGATTTGTAAAGATTGAAAGGTTATTTCTACAGAAAGTTTAACTACCAAACATAGATTAGTAGTGTTAGATATACGCTTAATCATAATATCAATATAGGAAAAATATGCATGCAATAATAAAACAAGATAAATTTTATTTAAATATAGATGATGATATAATAGGGGACAGTCTAATGGCGTATAAGGATTCATATAGCCAACCCCACCTAGTAGGATAAGACTTGATTGTTGTCGTCGTCAAAGCAAATACTAATCTCCGAGTCTAAGTAATATAGGCCTACCTTATGATCATTACATTCTCTCAGCCATATGGCATGTAAGCACCATGATATTACAAAATGCTTCAAACCAAAAGTCATATATTGCAGCGGAAAAATATTAATTGAAAGCAACTCAATATTTTGAAGGGTGGAATACACAAGTATAACACAGATATATAGATAATAGGAAATAATGAGCCAATTTGTATTTTAAATATTCATTGATGCACAATGCTTTCAATTATAAGCAAGTAGTTGACCAGATTGATCAGGTTGATTCAACTATGATCTCATAGCAACAATGGAATTCTCCAATTTGTATCTTCCGACAAATAATCTCTATTTTTTCTAGCCTTCCTAGTTAATCTCTAACTAGGCAAGATCATTAAGGGAGTGTTTGGGAGAGCTTCTGCTACCTGTTTTTTAGATTCTGGCTTCACAGAATCACTTTTGAATGTTTGAGAAGACTAGATTCTGCTTTAGCTCCTGTTACTTTTGCTCAGAAGTTAGAATTGATGCTTCTACCTGCTTCTGCTTTTTTATTTATGATATAATATTAAAAAATAATATTTATATCCTTAAATAATATAACATTTTATCTGATTGCCACTTGCCGCTATATATATATTATATTTATATAAATTATATTATTTTTTATTTTTTATTAATTTTATATATTTTTTCAAATATTCAAATTATAAAAAAAATTAATTTTAATACTATATTTAAAATATAATAATAATTATATCACTATTTAAAATATAATAATAATTACGTGAACAAATTATTGATAGTATCGAAATTATATTTAAATAATTAAAAAATGATTAATTTATATAGTTTAAGGATATTATTGTCATTCAATTAAAAATTAAGCTTGGAAGCAATTATTCTCCCAAACACTCAAACTTTATCTTATATCAACTTTTGGCTTCTATTTTCAAATACTGCTTACTTTAGTTTCTTACTAACTTCAAGATAATCACTACAAGAATCACTTTTTAAGAAATAAAACCTCTCCCAAATACTCCCTAAGTCTATCTTCTCTCTGGCTATTAGCTGGTCGGAGTTACAAACATTAGGGTCATGCTTTCTCTTAGTGTTTCTTTTATCGTGACCGCACTATAGAAATTACTAATGTAGAAATTACCATGTAGAAAGTTCTTTAATTCTACATGGTACTTTTAAGTTCTTTAAAAGTACCATGTAGAAATTACTAAAAGACAGGTTCAATGGAATGACACAAGTATTATGACCTAAACAATAAGTGGATCAATCTTTGAACAAGTATACATACTAACCAAAAGTTAAACGCAGCAAAACAGCTATATTTTTTATGTAAAAGATAATAAAGCATTGAGTTCCAGTTTTAGAATAGTCGATAAAACATACTATCATGGTATCGTAATCTTAATTATAAGAAAACGGAACGGACCAAAAGAAGGTCGTGTCAATGTAAAATCTCAAAACACATAAATGTATGAACCCAAACTTCCAATAATCTTTCCAAGCAATTGTAATCATTGACAATGCAAAACAGATAAAGTTATAAACTTTTATCATAAAAAAAAAAAAATCAAAGATGTATACAGCGAAAAATTTAGAGACGGAAGGAGAAGATCGGCGAAGGAAGGTGAGCGCCGAGACAATGAAGAAAATGGGGACGTGGAGAGGTGAAGGGATGTGGAGCGACTAGGGAGTCTGAGACGCCGGGGAAGATGAGGGTGTTCAGCAGCAGAGACAATGATTTGAGACGGAGAATGGAGGAGAGAGGTAGAGGACTCCGTACTCGGTTGCGGCAGCGGTGTCGACGGCGGCAGCGGCAGCGGCAGCGGCAGCGGCAGCGGCGGCGGCGGCGGCGATAGGGCTGAAGAAAAGAGCGTTTAGGGCTTGGGATGTGAACGAAGGAAAAGAAACAGTTTTATATATATATATATATATATATATATATATATATATATATAATGGAAGAACCCTGTATTGAAAAATAATTGGGAGAATGAAAATAAGAGAGTGAATGGTAGAGTAAATGACGTGACATTTTATATGCAACGATCTTCGACGGATTCACCATGTCCCCAAAGATATAATTTTATTCGGGACGGTGGCCAAAGACCGCCGATGATGTCAAAGCGATAATCGGACGTATACATATAAAGTGTCACGTCATTCACTCTATTATTCACTTTCCCATTTTCACTCAATCTATCATAGCTCATTTCAAAATTACCCCCGAGGTAATTTTTTCCAAAATTACCTTAGAGGTAGCTAAATTCGTTCTATTTTGCTCAAAATAATGATAATGAAGGGTGTTTTTTCTAATTTTTTGCCTATAAAAAGATTTTAAAAACCTTAGTGATTTATATTGTAAAAAAAAGTTTATTATTTTAAATAAAAAATTATAATAGAGTGTTATTTTAATAAATTTAGAGTGTCTTTTTAAATTTTCTATCTAAATATTGTTTTAAACATTAGAAAATAAACAAATATATAAAAAAAATCACAAAACAAAGAAATAAATTGTTCTTGGAGATTAAATTTATAATGATCCATTTAAATAATATATTGAAAAAAATTACAATATCAATTACTACAAAAGTTGCGCAGCGTAAGGAGTGTTTGGGAGAGCTTTTACTTCTTAAAAAGTGATTCTTGTAGTGATTATCTTGAAGTTAGTAAGAAGCTAAAGCATGCAGTGTTTGGAAATAGAAGTCAAAAGCTGATACAAGGTAAAGTTTGAGTGTTTGGTGAATAATCACTTTTAAGCTTAATTTTTAATTAAATGACAATAATATCCTTAAACTATCAAAATTAATTTTTTTCAATTATCTAAATATAATTTTGATACATGATCTATAATATTTTATATATTTAATATTATATTTTAAATATTATATCAAAATTATTTTTTTAATAATATATATATTTAAAAAATATAAAGTTAATAAAAATATAAAAAATAATAAAATAATAAAATTTATATAAATTTATACAAATATGTATAAATTTTTTTGAAAATATAAATTATATAAAAATATAAGATTTTATTTAAAAATGTGATGGTAATTATGTAAAATAATAAATTTATTAAGGGTATAAATGTCAACTTTTAATTCTATACCATAAGCAAAAAAACAGAAGCAGAAAAAAGCATCAAATTGTTGCTTCTAGCTTTTGAGTAAAAGTTGCAGAAGTTAAAGCAGAATCTGGCATTCCCAAACACTCAAAAGCACTTTTGCATGGCTAAAAGCTAAAAAGCAATAAGCAGAAGCTCTCCCAAACACTCCCTCTTACTGAGCCGGTCAGCAGTATATAAATAGCTCGTTCTTTTTCTCAAGGGGAAACGGTCCTATTTTAATAATGATTATGAATTTTAATTTTTCAACTTGAAATTCAATAAAATATAAAAAGTATTTTATATTTCTACTCAACTCACTGAAAAAGGAGAATCATTATATACACTGAAAATGCATTATATATATATATATATATATATATATATATAAATAATTGAAAATGATCAGTTGCGGATCGATCCCTGCGGACCGCGTGCAGACTGATACTTGATCGGTCTGGTGACCGATCAGGCGCCAATCCGCACACGATCACCGCTTGCTTGATCGGCCGCTGGAAGCTCGGGAGCGTCTCCGATGGGTTCACCCGTACCCGACAGGTTCACCATACCTCCTAGGGTTCATTGCACCCCTTAGGTTATAGTTTTGTTCGGGAGCGAAGGTCATCATTGGTGTCGAAAAGTCGCAGGTCGTGTGTCTGATCGGCCACCGGAGGCTCGGGAGCGTCCCCGACGGGTTCACCCTCCCCCTAGGGTTCATTGCACCCCCCGGGTTATAGTTTTGTTCGGGGGCGACCGCCAAAAGCCGCCGTTGGGGTCAAGAAGTCGCAGATAGTGTGCCTGATCAGTATGATGACCGATCAGGTGTCAGTCCGCACGCGATCCACAGCGTGCTATCCGTGGGAGATCAAAACTCTATAAATAATAATCTGCAGCATTATATAATGTCATCAACAAATAATCACAAGTCAAAATGCAACTACAAATCAAAGAATTGATCTAATTGAATCTTCCTATATTCCAAAAGAATTGTTCTGTTTTGTTTTGTTTGACTGAAGATCTTCAAATCAAAGGATTTTCGTTGGAGATTTCACAAAATGATATCACTTAAATCTCCTCGAAGGAAAAAAAAAGAGAGAGAGAGAAAAGCTCTCGCTTGGAGTTTGTCAAGTCCATTGATGAAGACAACACATGCAGCAGCATCTGAGCAGAGCAGCCAACGCCGCAACGCCGGTGAAGCACCCACAGTACACGCCCCCCTCCTGCTGCTGCATCGTCGCCGTGAAAACAGGGGAAGGCAGAAGGTACTGCTGATAGGAAGACACCGGCCGTGGCTGTGGTAGCAGCAGCGGCGGAGCTGAAGGCTCCGGCAGAAGCTGCTGTAGCAGCGGCGGAGGCGGAGGAGCAGAGCAAGAACAGCGGCGTCGAGATGAGTAATTGGACTTGGTTCGCTTCTTGAGAAAGGACCAGAGCTTGAGCTTCTTCAGAGATCTCAACATCAGGCCTAGCGAAGTGAAAGCGCTGAAGGTTGAAGACGCAGTAGATCGTATAAATTATTGGAAACGAACAGAGAGGAACGTTGCAATTGACCGTTGTCCCCTTTATGGCTCATTCATTCACATGGATGGAGTCATGTTTTGTGGATTATGACCTGTGACTGACTGGAAAGTGGGACATGGAATCTGCTCATTAATAATGTTGTGCTTCGCTAGGAAGAGAATTCATCGAAACTATAATTCCATCAGTTCTATCCACGCCGACAATAACAGAGTAACACATGCTTCTTTCTTCTATAAGATTCAGTATGATGAACAACAATTTACAGAAATGTATATGTCCACTGGAAGCATCTCTCTTCTTGGTACAATCCGAAAATTTTGAATCTTTACGAGTACTCGAATTCTTCCTCCTTGAGATGAGAGACGACCTTCACAGGGCGAGGCTGCCCTTGGACAGCGATTTGGAACTCGACCTTGAAGGGGAGATTGGCGGAGGTCCTTTTCCCTTTCCAGACCCCGACATACTGCTTGATTACTCCTTCCAAGCCGTTGAGATCCAGGTCGGGCGCCTTCTGCACGTGGTAAACCCTGAGGGGCGCCGTGACGCGAACCCTTTTCCCGATCTTAGCGGCCGCCTGCTGCTCTTCCTCTTCTATCTCCGACGAGGAGGAGAGGTCGGTGGAGAGGGCGACCCAGCACGGGGATCGCCGTGCGGTCCTAGTGTTGAGGACGGACACGGGGCGGGCGGCGGGATAAAGAGAGGCGATGGGGGCGTAGGAGGTAGGGAAGCAGAGGACGAGGGAGGGAGGGAGGAGGGTTGTCGCTGTGGCCGTCGCCGGCGTTGCCATGGCTGGGGCTCCGATCTCGAGCTTTCCGTCGAACAGGCTGCGAGCGGATGGATCGGGCAAGGGATGAGCTCCACAATTATTGGGCGACAAATTCAGAAAAGATGCAATCTAATCTAATCTAATCTTGTAGGAGATCTAACTAGCCATACACATGTAAAATTAATAATTTTGAAATATATAAAATAAATTTTATATCGGCACAAATATTATCAAACTGTTTACAAATCTAACATACTAAATGATAACGTAAAATTATAACGTAAAATTAAACGTAAATAATGTGATATTTTTTTTTTGTACATATTTGATTGTCGTTTGGATATTAACGGCGACTTTCAGTCGTCATTCCGAACAAAATTATAATTTGAGGGTACGATAAATTCGTCGAGGATCGTTACAATTAGGGTGTCATGTCATTTACGTTGAAAAATTCACGTTATATATCATTTTTGTTAAATTATTTTGAGATATGATAGAAAGCATGAAATTCAACATGAATGATATGTCACTTTTCATGTACACATTCAATTATCACTTAAATTTTCACGTTTAAAATTCACATTCATTTTTGAATTATTTTATATAATTAATTATACGCATGCGAAAAATCCTTCGATCTGCTTGCCGCCAGACCAAGATCTAGTGTCTGTCGGCGAACAAGATTGCTTCAGAACGCCGTCAAATAACGACACGCAACCACGGATCATTTCGCTCCAACCGACGCCGCTGCTCCGTCCACTTCACCACCAACCGCCGCCTCGTTCTCTTCCTCTTCCTCATTTTTATCACCTCTCAGAGCAGAGGATGTTGGATATGATCAATTAAGCATGGCGTCCAAGCTCGTCGTCGCCCTCGTCTGCCTCTTCGACCTCATCGCCTTCGCCCTAGCCGTCGCCGCCGAACAACGCCGCAGCACCGTACGTACTCTCCGCCACACGGCTCCTTAATTCCGACACATATCGCAACATTTGCCTCGATTTTCATGCGCTGCGCTCGTGGTTGATTGGTTGCAGGCGCGGGTGGTGTCGGACTCGGAGGACAACTACAACTACTGCGTCTACGACTCCGACATCGCCACCGGCTATGGCGTTGGCGCCCTCCTCTTCCTCCTCCTCAGCCACGCCATTCTCATGATCCTCACCAACTGCCTCTGTTTCGGCCGCCGCTCCCTCGCCCCCGGCGGCCCCCGCGCCTGCACCCTCCTCCTCTTCCTCCTCTCCACGTACATATTTCGATTCCCAATCATCGAATCGCAAGAAATAATCTCCGATTTGATGATTACTTCACTGTGCATGATGAACGCAGGGTGACGTTCATAATAGCGGAGGCGTGCTTGTTGGCCGGGTCCGTGCGGAACGCGCACCACACGCGCTACCGGAACATGTTCTTCGACGGTGACCTCTCCTGCGACACCGTGCGGAAGGGCGTCTTCGCGGCCGGCGCCGCCTTCATCTTCTTCACCGCCCTCCTCACTGAATTCTACTACATCTTCTACTCCAAGGCCGTCGCCTCCGACGCGCTGCCCTACGGCTCCGGCGCCGTCGGCATGAGCTCCTTCCACTAGAAGTCTCAAATTTTGTGTTTTTTCTTCCGTGGAATTAATCAAAAGATATAAATCCTCCCCCTGTTTCTTCTTCAATTCTCATTCCTAAAAAGTGCAGGAAAAAACAAATTAGGCAATGGAAATCTACCATCTTTGTTTGTTTTTCTAGTAAAATATAACTCTAAATAGTTGGAATTTTTCTGATTTATTTATTTATTTTGATCACGTTTGGAACGATACAAACACACACGAAGTCACGAGACGAGTCACAGTGTCAGATCGCAAGCTGCAAGCCAACGTCCATCACCATCATTCACACTCACACAACACGAACTGCACTAATGGACAAAGATAATGTATAAAGCTAAAGGCAAAGGCATGCAGCTACGGACAACCGGCCATGTCGTCATCCCAACCACTCCAGTAGTCGGCGCCGGAATGATCCATGCCGCCACTAGTGCTCGTCGCCATCGCCGACACCTGCCCCACTTGCCATTCCCCGTAGTAGCAGTCGCTGCCTCCGCACGAGTTCATCGCGAGATCAAACTCTGTAGTAATCTGCGGTGCCAAGTTGGTGAAGCTGGTGCTGTAATCCGAAGCAGCCAGTTGCAGCGTCGCCGGAGACGGCGGTGGGGGATGAAGGAGAGCCTGCCGGGGGATGTCGGGAAAGAGCAACGGAATTGGCGCGCTGCTGGATGACGCGGCGGCCACCGGAGGGGTTGGAGTAGGCTTGGGCACTCGCTTGTTGTTGTTCTTGCGGGGGCGGGCGCCGCCGACGGGCACGTTGCGGAGCGTTCCGCCGTGCGTCCAGTGGCGGCGGCAGGCCTTGCAGAGGTGTCGCGGCTGCGTGCGGCTGTAGTTGTTGTAGTAGCAGAACTTGGTGTTGGTGGAGTCGCAGCGAGGGCACTTCAACGGCGGCCAGTGCGGCGGCGCCGGCGGCCTCTGCTGCTGCGGTTGGTTGTAGTTTCTCGCTTGGCTCGTGGGTTTCGGGATCTCCAGCAAATCCTAAACGAAACAACGAATCGATTCAACCGCAAACCAAGAACAAAAACTCTAATTGGGACACAAAATTACGGGACCTGGGAACAGAGGAGGGCGTCGACGTCGGAGGAGGCGAGCTTAGAGCTGAGCCCATGCTGTTATACACTTAGCGATTGGGGAAGAGGATGCAGACGAGGCAGAAGACGACGAGTCTGTCGAGCCACACGCCGACGATCTGCTCCGTCAGAGTCGGTCTGCCTTCGCTGGCGGAGGCAGAGGCGACGGCGGCAACAACTTCGCGTTGGCTCGCAGCAGCAGAACAATTAGCGGGCATGTCGGAGGCGCACGTCGAGCTCTGCACCACCACCCAAGGCGCTGCTACTGCTCTCAATCTTCCGATCCCAATTGCACCGACTGATCTTGCTAGAGAGGAAGAGAGGAGTGCGCTCTGCTTTGAAGTGGAAGAATGAATCAGAATGGCTGCCCTTTATAGTAACTTAGTTCGTTCAGTTCCTTCGGCCGTAAGGTTTTTTTTTTCCCCAGTGGTGGAGGCAATGAACGGCCTGATGCGACGCCGCGGATGTGGACACACGTGGACGCCTTTGGGTGGCCAGCTTTTTTTTATTTTGTATTTGGTAGCCGCCCAATGATCATTCGAATTGCCATAAGCAAATATGATTAAACCAAACAAATACAACTAATCCAATTAAATATTTAATCTACTCATTAAATGCTTGACGAAGTGTGTTGAGTGAAAGCATAATTTAGGTTTCTTTTCATTTCTCAGCAAACAAATACACGAGCACTTGACAACAGTTCGTGAGAACAGGAACAGCTAACTTGCAACAAAAATTGGAGTCGTATCGACAGCATCTGGTGCCTTATCGACATTTCTTACTCTTATTTCGTTTGGAAGCAACTGTGGACCATCCATCCTCGTCTGGAGCTTGTTCCGGTTTTGGTGTTTCAGCGACCATTTCACTCACTTTGGGTTCGTCGACAATCATTTCTGAAACCTCGTCGTCCGAGCTCTCGTCTTCGCTATCATCGTTACCTATCTGCAACATGAAAATCCATCTCCTCAAGATAAACACAATTAAACTAACATGTCGTTTATAAGTTGTATGAAATCACATGTGGAAACAGCTTGAAGCAATGACCGGAAAACAAATAAACAAAACCAAATTAAGTACAATATAGAGTAGTACGATCAAAATCAAAGAAATTAGTCGATCTAATAATGTAAATAGAAGTCAAGGAATCTCATCATTATGAACGATCTAGCTACATGTGAAATTGAGCATGAAGCCTAAATTTCATCAAAAGACAGGTTAGTTCACCTTACATCAATAACAAATAATATTAATCCCAACCACCAGGGTCAGCTACATGAATCCTATATCGCACTTAGTGATCCTTATACAATATGATATCTATCAGTAGTAATATCCAGACGCTTCAGATTATGTTTACTAGAGTTTTTCTCTTATGTCCCTTTGCTTGGTACCTTGAGCTCTACCTGATCCAACTTGTTAACATAATATCTATTGATCATCGTGGAACATGCCAAGACCAACTTTAACATATTAGGCCTCAATTTTACCATCTGTTGCCTGCTTCTAGTTTCAGTTCACTATACAAATTGGAAAACCATGGAAACAAACTTTCTTACACAGTGGATAGAATCTGAAAACATATTAAAAAATTGATAATTTGTTCACAACTACAACTTTTCTTACTGGAATACTACTAATCCCAACATTGAGGGGTTGGCTGATTCTTTCATTTAATACGTGATCAATGAGGATTCAAATGAGTATCTTATTATACTATCCTTTAATATTCTCATAACAAAAATATACTTACAGTAGGATTGTTGCTACAAAAGCATTTTAAACAGGGAAATGCAACACCAAACATGACTAAAAGTGATAAACAAAGAAATTTTTATGATGCAATGAAAAACAAAGAAACTTCTATTAATACAACTCTAAACAAGAATCACTTAGAATCTTTATGGTTACTATATTTGGTAATTAAATTAAATTTCATCTTTTTTTTAATAATATAAAACCAAGTTGCATGACAACATAGCCATTTCATGCAATCACATACGTGTAATCTGTTGTTGATTTTTCCAAGTCCAACACTCTCCAATATGTGCATGATTAGAAGTAGAGCAGCATTAAACATATGCAGGGTCAAAAAAATCACAAGCAATAAATGGGTCATAATAATTTCATAAAATAAACCAGCAGAATGTTAGCATGCAAGCACAGACAAAGTGGTGAATTCAAAAAACAAAAAAATCTCAAACAACAAAAAAGAAAAAGAAAGTTAACTATCATTAAATATACTGTACTAATGCAGCAACTGAGCCTGTTATTGCTAACATTTAAAATGATTTTAATAAATCAATCAATTAATAATTAATTTGCAAGACTTGGTGTAACAAGGCCTAGTTTAACATACAATTTGGTATAATGATACTCAAACCTTAGGTAAAATAGCGACATGAATGAGCAAGGATGCATCATAGACTATCTATTGAAACTATCTTCTTTTCAAATAAGCAATGAATGACTGTCATTTTTTCAAACAAATATGGCCTGGAAGAATACAACAATTAAGCAACGTAAAAAAGGTTTGTAATCCAAAAATGATAACCTGTTTGCTCTGAGCAACTGAGTTAATTACAGGTCCTGACCTCCTCAGCTTTTCAATTGATTCAAAATTTCCCTTGAGAAAGTCTTCATGCATGATCATCAATTCTTCAGCAACCTGTATACATGAATTTTGTTCATTGGACACTAAATGAACTTCAATGTGAAGTACCAGCTATTATGACTTCCTAAACAAATAAGTCTACTATGACATATCAAGCTTACATTTGTTAGGTTGACATATTTAAAATTAAAGACTAGCCACCTTATATCATCCAAGATTCATACGAATTTTGATTCTTTAAAGACAAAGTTTGAATTTGAGTAATTACTACTGAAGCATACGTGCCTAAGATATTTTCTGAAAGTTGTTCCTTGTAATACAAAATTATAGGGATATTGGATACCTCTTCGATGCTACCATCATCAATCTCTGTATTGAATAAACTCAACATATTCTCTTCAAGCATATTTTCCAAATCATCAATATAAAGTGGACCTAAAAAGAGGAAGAGTCAATTTATCATGTAAAACTGAGAGAAATAATTTCACAAATCTATTACATTGCCAATAAAAAAAACTAAGCCTCCTCTTTGGCTCAGAGAAGCAGGTGAAAGAATCAAGAAAAGAAGAAGTTGCAATAGTCAAAGAAAGAGAGAATAATTGAAAATTTATTCGGGGAGGATAATTGAAAGAGTGAAACAAAGAGAACCGTAATTCTGAAAGTCTGACAAATAGAAAGAATTTGAAACAACAAAGAACGGATTTGTAACTAAAAGGTATTAATAAAGATATTACATTTTGCAAACTGGGAATGAGATGATAGCTGATTTACAGATGAAAATAACCTTTAGATTGGGAGAACCAGGTGAGGATAGTGGAGGTGAACTCTTCAGACTTGTGTCGTGAGTCTCGCCCACCCCATGCATTTTCCACTGCCATCTGGAGCGCTGTCCAACGTGAGAACACCAGTGATATTCCTTCACCAAAAAGAGACAAAGATTGTGGAGAGAGAACCACACGAGTCCCATCTTCAGATCGCCATCCACTCCCAACAGAGTCCATTAGAGAGTCCAATTACTCCACTCTTTCTCTGACTACAAAATTAAAACAAATTTAGATTTTAGATATCAAAATGGATGACTATATGCTTGCATTGCAATATTTTTCCTGTCCGCAAATCATGTAATCATATCAAAGGATGGCATGGCTATTGAGTCATTTGGCACTAATACAACAACAGTAAAGATCAAATCAAAACATGAATAAAATATATTTAAAAGACAGGTTCAATGGAATGACACAAGTATTTTGACCTAAACAATAAGTG